>CALNHX010003313.1:15889-153187 GCA_940337035.1 Agriotes lineatus | reverse complement strand
TCTGTCGCTTGATTTACCAGTTTTGACGGCCCATTCAATATATATGTGTTCGAGTTCTTAGTGATCTTGTTCTGAGAATGGGTGTTGGTTGTTTTGTCCTAGTAATTGTAGGTTGAGATTGGTATAGATGACTGTTTGAACGTGTTAACATAAGAATGGTAACAAAATTTATTCGTTGGCTAATCTCTTACGAAACTAAAAACCCTAAACTGCTTGAACACACTTACCGACTGCGAGAGTTCTCTAAATCAATTAATTACATATGACCAGTAGAGCGCCAACAAATTTTGACAATAACGAGGAATATGCTCAAGCATACAACGAGAATTCGTACAAATCTCCTGAAAGAAAGCTCCAAACAACCATCGATAGCAGGAACACATAATAATAATCACAATTAAATATTACAGGATAATTGGCACTTAAATATCACAGTACAATCGACAAATCATTTAATGTACAAGTTTACTTAAGCAGTCGTAGTAAACTTCCAAAATTGCGATTGCTCTACTAAATGGCGGAATTTCCAATACTGGACAATCTTAAAAATGCCAACAATTAATAGGAATGATCATACAATACAGTTACAAACTCTTACATAATTGGACAATAATTTACCGGTAACTGCACAACAAATTAAAAAGTGGCTGAGCGGTCCTTACTCGCCTTTTTGCAATGCTTCGGAAAAATCAATACTTTAGTTACGCAAGCCGAAATGGAGCTGCACATAAATAGTTTAGAATAAAACCTGATAGCGGCTTCCGTCGAGGACTTTCCAAAATGCTTATCGCTGATTCAGGCAAGATGAGGAATTTGGCAATAGAAGCGTGGCAAAGCCAGGTCGCACACAGAAGATAGAGGCTGCGACGGCTGGTTTCCAAACTCTGAACTGATGGCCCAAAACTGCTTTTCAAATTCGGAACTAAAGGCCAAAACTGCTTTGCCCGAAACGGCTTTGCCCAAAACGGCGTCGAATAATCTCCCTAACATAAAGTTGCATAAATACCAAAAACCGAAGTCTCGTACAGCGGCAGGACAAGCAGAATCACCACTGCAAGCACCAAACACATTCGCGGCGCTCCGCCAAACAAAAGGGACCAGGTCAGATGAAAGAATGCAAACATCGAGAGCGCTCCGGCCACCTCGCGGTCGAGCTATGCCAAGGAAAGCGTGTAGATAACGATAACAAGCGCCACAAAAATCACAAATTATTGAAGGCTCAAAACCAGCGCTGCGGAACTACAGGGAGTACAGAAAAACCGTAAAAAACTTTGTTCTTTGGTAGGATTCAGGCCAGGCTAGTTACAAGTTCGCCTTTTCCATCCAGCAGCGAAAACTAGGCTTTGTGTCTAAGCTTGATTTATTTCTATTTGATCTAAATTGGGGTTGTCGGTGTTTAGGGCTTGTGTCCTGTGTGTTATCTCGAACTGCTCGTCTTTATTTCTTGCGTATAAATTTATTCTGGTAGTCATTTCGGGTTACCTACGAGTCTACTTTGGTTTGAACAATTATCAAACAATTTTGGTTCTGCAATCGGTATAATTTTTTTTAAAATCTTCTGCATGCAGTTGCAGAGTAGAGCTATTTCCGATTTCCAGTTTTGGAGATATTTGAGTGATTTGCGCAAGCACCAAAGGCGCGCTCCAACTCTGTATCCCGAATCCGAAACAAGTTGAGCATTGTACCGCCATATGCCAGCTCATAAAGCACCAGCCTCTACATCGCAAGGTAAATGAGGTTACAGATTATACATACATACATACTTCCTACTTTGTAAAACTCACTGTTGTCTACTGCTTTTGGTGACTAAACGGATTAACATTGTTAGTAATCAGGTGCAGATTGGTTGTTATGAGTTGGTGAATTGATGCGCCCGTCTGAAAGTAAAGTCACCTGTTGGTATTTCATAATCTCAGGTACGGAACCGTTACCGCTATACTTTCACGTGATCTGGCATTTTTAAAATTATTTTAAGTTTTTTCCAATTACCCCCCCCCCCCCCCATATTCTTTACCACTGGAAACTACACCACCTGGTAGCATAGATCAATTCTAGTCGGCACGATTACGTGTTCTCCGCCGCAGAACCGTTAACGATTGCAGGTCAAAGTTATCTAATTCCATATCATCGAACCTTATCGTTACCTAAACCTGTTTGCCCCTTCCAATGTTGAGTATAAATAACATCCTTATTAATTTGCTGTGCATTTTTTGCTCTGTAATGTTCTAATGTTTTTTGTATTGTTTTTGCTTAACCTACTGTTGCCCGGTGGAACGACTTGCGATTACTTCAGCGGCAGCTGGCGTCAGCTAGACTAACCTTAACTGAGCGCAACCGGAACAACCAGGCCCTGAGTCGAACTCTCGCCCGAACTCTCTGCATTTTGTTGTATTTTATACTACAGCGACAGACACAGCTACCCCACCGAGGCACCAATGTTGCAATGCTAGTTGTCTTGTACTTCAGTATTGTTTTTATGATACGTTACTGCGCTGAAGAACAGTCCAACGAGTGTCAACTTTGAAACATTTCTTTGCTAAATGCAAGTTTAAGGTAGAATAAAACTGAATTAACAATTGTCAAAATGCTAAAATGTTTAATACAAAGGTTATTTGTCAAAAAGAGTAGCTTTCCATTCACCAATAAAGAAGGAATTGCATAACAGCTAATTTAATTTGGATACAACGGATGAAGCTTTCTCTCCTTTAAATAGACAACATATATTTTTACCTAACATGTGGGTGTATACCTCACTCTTAAGCAGTGGCGTAACTATGGGGGGTGAGGCTTTAGGAATAACTAAAAATCATCTTAAACAAAAAATCTAAAATTACATTTTAGTAATGTATGATTGAATATCAATTATTACATTCGGAATTCGGACTCGACCATTTTTAAAATTTTGAATACGTTGTCAGGACATTTTTAAATTTTACCAATATGCGACATTTTGGAGTATTTTCGGTTCAAACATTCTGACTCTGCTTGTATATAGGCTTTTCCTGTCGTATTTTCAAGCCCAATAGTTCATCAGATTGTGTAAAAGCAGTTATAACGGCCGCTGTAATTTTCTGTCGTTCATAATTACTTTTTTTGGCTTATTTGGCATTTTTAAGATTTGGCACACAGCTTTTCGCTAGAAGGTTAGATGAGCACCTCTGGTCTCAAGCCATCTTTATTGCCCCTGGATTGTTTTGTCACGTTGAAGCGTGTTTGTTTGATCAAATTTGTAGCGCAGTTCATAAGAGCAAGTGTGAGATTTTTCTAAATAATTTCATTCCATCGCAGTCTTTCGTCGTAAGCTAGATCGCCTGTCGGGTTGCGTGAGACCGTTTATGATTGTCTGCTGGGATTGGCTGCAGGTGGTGTGGCGACAGTGCGCGTTTGGCGGGAAGCGCGTTGGCTTGGCTTCGCGGAGTTCGTCACGAGCCGTCTTGGCGTTAGGTGGTGTTTGTTTGGGGTTGTGCGTGTCCGGTTTATTGAATGACCGCCGTTTCGCAAGTGTTCGAAGTTCGTTTCGGCCATCTTTCCGATACGTTGATATTCAGTCTGCAGAACGGCTAACATTTCGGTCTTTACCGTTTATCGTTGCTTCCCCGTGACGATTTCACATCAGTTCCTGCCAATTAAGGAAATATTCGGACCGCAGGACACCCACGCTTATGGCTGAAGTCCGCTCGCTGCAGTGGCGGGCTCCCCGACAATCACGACGCACGCCAGGCAAAACCAACCAATAAGGTGTGTGTAGCTTGTAATAACTAATCAACTCATTTGTTTGCTAATAATTTATGTGCCTATTTGCTGAACGGCACCCCTTTTTGAGGCCGCCTGTAAACTATTTAACTTGGCTGTGTGCTAACTTTCATTATTTCGCCTGTAGTTTGGTCGATTCGAGGTAAAGCGTCCCCAGCTGGGCTTATAGGTTTGGGCCTTTATTATGTTGTGTTTTCATTGTGTACGCTGACCAGGTCGGCGCCGTTGTACCTATTTGACCATGTGCTTAGACCAATATATCGGTTTACTGAACGTTGCCTTATGATTTCCGCACGTGTTTGTGCATGCTTATTTTCAGGTTAAATTATATACTGTGTCAGATTTATGTACGGTGGAGCCTCGAAAGAGAGTTCTTAAGCGTCTTAGGTAAGTTAGGGCGCTTGTCGCTGCAGTGTCGGGAGTCGTGAGGCTGTGGACAAATATTCTATCCCCATTTAGCTTTGGATTTCGCCAAGATGTAAAGTTGGCAGGTAGGTTCATTGATTTCCCGGTTTCATAGTGGCTCTATCTTGGCATTTTCGTTCTCATTGATGAAACCGGGTAACGCCCAATTTATTTTGTCATAGTTTACCGTCCCTTAGGTCGTTGCCCGTAGGTAATTTCGTGTAGGACCACCCCTCGCTCCACTGATGTTTAGCCGGCATATCTTGCTACGGGCAGGGCAGCGGTCCCAGGTGCGTCATCTGTCCCAATTTTGTGAGAATTATAGTCCGCACCGGCCGTTTAGCTTTTACGTGATTTTTGTATGAGACGGCGCGGTGTCGTTAAAGTCGATTTAGACCGTAACAAAATACATCACCATGATACACACCTCACACAATGGTTGCTGGGAAAGCACAAAAGGCGAACTCTAACGTTGTATCCCGAATGCGGGGCAAGTTGAGCATTGTACTGCCACATGCAAGCTCATAAAGCACCAGCCTCTACACCGCAAAGTAAATGAGGTTATCGATAATACATACATACATACATACAAGTATTATTTTATTTCTTATTATATTGGTGTCAATTTAACTAATTTTTTACAATCAAAATGACATTTAATATTTTCATAGGTTAGAGTTATTGTAAGAACAGGCATATCTTGCAATTTGGTTTTACAAGCATTCTAAGTTATTATTTATTTAGCAAACAATTATTTCTGACTTCTTTTGGTTCATAAACAAATAAAATGTCACACTAGCTAATTTATTTACCTATTTAAATAGACGTCTGTAATATCACTTAATAAATTCTTAAATGTAACTAGGTGGTCTACACTGCCAAGAAGTTAAATCAAAGCATACCGCAAGTCCTATAAAAATAAAATCAACTATACTTTATGGTACGCTCATTTTTTTAAAATTCTTATTGTAATAAGGTTGATCAATCTCCCAGAACACCCCCCAGAGCAAAATCTTAGTTACGCCACTGCTCTTAAGTAATTTGAAACATTTATCTGCCTGCATTTTTACTACTGCTATCGATCTTTTATCTTAAAACTTTCCACAGAGTGATTACAAATAAGATACATCTAGTTGCCTTTGAGAATGGCAAAACAATTCAAATGGAACTAACTGTATCTCTTCTTCAATCGCTCTGTGTTATGAGACCATTTGTTAAATAATAACCAGAATTGAGATATTTAAACACACTCTACCGACTGGGTGCAGTTAAAGTGATATAATTAACTGAAAGTTACATCTGTCTTAAGATCAAAGATAAAGCCAAACAACTTTGAAAATTATGCAATTGCACTAACACTCTACACTTGTACCCAGGAAGTACAATGCAAAACGCAATATCTGCTGCATGTTTGGGGTTTCTGTCCAGATGGGAGTTAATAATTCCATACTAATAGAACATATTGCAGCAGTCAACTTAGTTAATTTACTCCAAGTACTGGCCAGACAAACAGATGGAAGCAGACGCAATAAGTGAACGCTGAACGCGTCTTTTCTAATGCATTGCAGCGATCGCTATAAAGAAATATAAATGTAATTTAAAACATGTTCCAAATAACTTTGATCATTCCCTGGTTTAAATTCCTTTTATGGAGTAATGCGAAACCGTAGCATCTAAAGGATCGCGAATGGCAGAAGTATGTCTGGCAACTGCAAACAACTTCTCAAAGTAATGCATGGTATTTCAAACCCTTAAAGCTGCTATACGTCCGTACTGAGCTTCGTCAACTTTTTATATAAGCAGGAAATACTTCTACATGTTTGCTAGTAAAGAGTTTAGAGTGTTTTATGTAAACGTGATCAAAATGTAACAAAACCGTAGCTATTTTGATGGACTCTGCGTACTGTCTGTTAGTCAATGTCAGCTTCCAGATTTTGAAATATACAAGTTTATGAAGCATGTGCCTTAAGATGTTGATAATTTATGTATATGGTGCACTAAATATATCTTTAAATAACATAAAATCTCACGAATCAACTTTTGAAATCATTTACACTATCTAAAGCTCATTTGAAAAGCCCCTTAATCTGGATTAGGAGACATTTACTTTTTGTAATAAATACCATAGTTAATTAGTTGCGTATGAAAGAAAAGTACTTGCAGAGAGTCACTTTTTCAGTATCTAACCGGAGAATAAAATTTTCTTAAAAAGTAGATATTAGGACTTTTGTGTTTCTTGCTTTATGTCATTTGCTTGTTACAGTTTAAGATCGTTTTAGGGATTGTTGATTTAGAATCCATCTTAACTGATCCCATGTAGTGCAATTGTCATGTTGAGTCCACATACAAGCTCAGATAGGGTAGCAGTTAAATAGAAAAGTGTACAGAGTCTAAAAGATAGCCTAATTAATTGGAAGTTAAAAATTGTAATATAAAAATTGTATTGCACTGTTTACCCACACGAATCGAAGAATAAATTTAAATTTTACAACACTGTTAGAGGATCGGCTATTAGTAAATGTTATGGCAATAAATATAATAAACTACTGGCGATGCAACCAGTAAAATAACTCAAATAGGTAGACGCTACTGCTTGATTAAGCACTATTGTCAAAACAGACATATTGGAAACAACGTAAACTTGGACTGACATTGTTGCCATATTCGCTGAAAATATAAAACTTCTGTGATTGTGGTTGGAGATTGAAGTGAGTGGTTGTGGAAAGGTTGCCTTCTATTTAGGATTTAAGTTAAGCTAGTTACCTGGGTGCCCATTTTCCATCCAATTGCGAAGAGAAGACTTGTGCCCAAAACTTAGGGCAACACTTTTGAAATGATTCTCTTCGATATCTTTCCCTTTTACGCACATTTGTATTTGTGGTCTTAGGGCTTATGTCGTGAGAGTTATCTCGAGCTTCCTGTTTTCTGTTTTACTTTGCTTAGGTGAGTTTTGTCAATTATTGCGTATGTGGGTTGCCTACACTTGTATTGCAATTTTCAGAATTTTGAGTACCAATTAGCATATAGTTCTGATGTTTTTTCTTTTAAAATTCGAGTTTATAAGAGTAGTTCCCATTTTGGAAGATCGATTCTTCAGGTTGCTTCACATGCAGTGTTCCTGGTTTGAACCGCCTGCAAACAGTGACGCTCTCCGGTGCACCCCCTGCTTAATAGTCGGCTGGCACATTTCGGCAATCCCAAACTACAGTATATGTGTCTTAAGGATAGTGTATTGTTATTATTTTAAAAAAATACATTTTGTAGCCCAAATGTAGCATCGGGCATCGCGATAATTATACAGGTTAAATGGTTAACCAGTAGCATTCAATAAAATGTTTATTATTTACAACAGCGCATATAGAATGTACATATCGCATGTATATGTGGCAATTTAGCACTTCATGAAAAGTCTAGATACATTCCGAAGTGACTAAGCAAACTGATCAAATGCTATAAGTCTCTTCTCCTTAATAATTACAGTATCTCTCTAGTAATATTGAACTCTTCCCGAAGTGTCAGCAATGGGTTCGACAGAAGCTATCGGAGGTGTTGGACTGATGATGTAAGGTGAATTACTACGCTTTCTACTTAAAAAATATGTTGTGCATTGACACACGAGGAAATTGTTTAAATTGTACTATAGCACAATGAACAAATACCAAAACAAAAAACGACGTAAGTACTACAATATGCACTATGATTGAGATAAAATAAAATTATTTTTATTATTGTTTTGTACAAGATCACATTTTAATAATAGCTATTTATACAACATGTTCTAAAAGTCTACGTTTATGCACGAGACATGAAAATTATGAAACGAAGCCGAAGGCTGAGGTTTATAACATGTCTCGTGCATAAACGACTTTTAGCACGCGTTGCATACAATATTTTATCTACTCCAGTGGGATAAGTAACGCATTACGTCACTCATTTGACACTATTTCAGTTAGGTAATAAAGCTCATTACACCACTCAGTTATGTAATGGTTTCATTACGCAACTGAGTTGTGTAATGACTTCATTATGTAACTGAAATAATGTCAAATGAATGACATAATGACATTTGCCTACTAAAATATTTTTGAAAATGACAGTAGTGACATTTCTCTTAATGCACTTTTCTCAATTTTAGGCCGTCGTACATAAAATTTTGTACAATACGTGTGTAATAATGCGTCATTAATATATTTGTATGCTTACATAACTCGTGCTACGCACTCGTTTGTAACTTACACACACGTATATTAATGATTCTGTTATCACACTTGTATAGTAAATAACTATTATCTTCCATCCTAATTTTACGGTTATTAATCCATAAATATCGATTTAACAAAGGTTTGCATCTACGACATTTCTAATTTATATCATAATAAACAGTAGACCATGGTTCGCGGGCGAATGTTTGCGATGCCAGTGCTGTCAAGGTTAGTTACGAAATGTAATTATTAATACTCCACATCTGACTGTATTCATTACATAACGCTTTAATTATTTCAAAAGCACTTTACCTGTAACGCAAGAAGCAACTAGAATAACTTTACAACTTCACTTCCAGTTCGAAATTGTAGTTTTATAACCTCACTTCACTTTTAGCACTAGAGCTAAAAGTAAACAGCTGATTTCTTTAACCACGGTAAACTATAAAACGTCACTTTTAGTGAAACAAGCTAGCGCTAAAAGGCCTACTTTTAGTAGTGGTCGTGGATTGAAGAAATTATTACTATTGTTATGTTTAGATGTATGTATGTAAGTATGTATTATCTGTAACTTTTTTTACCTACTGGTGTAGAGGCCGATGCTTTGCACTCTTACATCTGGAGATGCAATGCTCAACTTGTCCGGATTCAGGTTACAAAGTTGAAGCGCGCCTTTTGTGCTTGCGTAGCAACCGTTGTTTGAGGTGTGTGTTATGGTGATGTGTTGACCTTGTTGCTCTATCTCTTAGGTCTGTAGTTCTGAGTAGAGCATAGTTAATTTGGTGTGCAACTGTAAATGGCCTTACCAAACCCGACTCCAATCGCCAAGGCTGAGTAACCCCCCCCCCCCCCCTTCCGGGAGATTCGAACCGAGGACTTGCTTAACGAAAGCCTAACGCTTTACCAACTGCGCTACCCGGCTTACTGTATTATGATATACATACATACATAATCTGTAACCTCTTATACCGTTTACACAGTATTATTTACTAATATACAATTTCTGTTTGAAAAATTGTAATACTGTACTGTACCCTAGTTCTGCAAGCGTGCACGTTTCAACTTGCAGGGAGAGCGAAGAATTATCTTCTACAAATTATGGCCAACACCACCCCTACAGTTCGAAAAGTGTCTAATTCCGAATGGACAGATGCTGTATTACGGCATCTGTCGAAACCGTTACTTCGCGAAGAGTCCAATATTGCTGGAAAGATACTGATGAAAAGATAGAATTATAGCATGTGGTAGGTCACGTTAGACACTTCGTGAAGCGTTTAGGCACATTATGTAGTGGTAAATTACAAAATTTGGCTGCGACATACGAGTATACTAGACTACACTTTACAGAAAAATTGCTAATCATGTAACTGATAAAGTGACGATTCAAGTAAAATTCTATTATTTACAGCGATGGTTGCGAAACTTATTTGAAGGTGTACCCATAAGACGGTAAAAATTAATAGTGTGATCCTTGATGTACACACTATTTGAAATAAACCAACCTACGTATATGCTTATATTTAAAGGTAATCATTAGAAATTGTGGCGGTGCGTACAGATCTAAGGGGACTTAGGATTATTTCCACCTTTGCGTACCCTCTTACTATGTTTGATTAAAGATGCAAATTTTAACAAATTATTTTGGAAAAATTGCAATACGGCCTACATATGGCATCATGTAATTTAACAATTTTACAACTTTGAACAAACATTTTCTTCAATTTCTTGGTTTCTCAGAACGTTTGTAAGGTTTTTGAGTGATAGTAAATTATTACTAGGCCGTTTTCAAAAAGTTACGAAATAATTATATTGTATATAATTATATTGTATAGAGTTAAGATTATCAGAAAATGTAAAAATCAATTTTAAGATATTCTCCAATCCGCAAAACTTTTCAAAGATCTTTAAATTTTATTTTTGTGGTGAACCTAATTATTTTACTATTGGAATGTAAATCCGAATAATTTAACATTTCCTAGAATTTTTTAAACAAAGCAAAAGCACAGAATCACATAATAATCGATAACACTTATGAGAAAACGGAAAAGTTAAAGGAAATTTTTATCCATAAAGAAACTTCAGTTTTTCCACAGTTGCATATCCATCTACTCGGATCGATTAAAGATGAAAATTCTAGAACAAACTTATAGAAGTAATAATAATTGCAATATTTATAAAATACAAAATCCTGTAAATTCAGAATTTTAGAATTTTGAGGACTAAAATTCTTTTGTTTTTCAAAAAGTTTGTTAGTTTTTTGAATAATTTTGAATTTTTAAACCGATTTTTTCTTCAAAAATTGTTCAAAACAATGATATCGTTAGTGCCAAAGTTTATTTTAACAATTAAGATTATGTAAGAAAAATGTGGATATTCTATTTAAAAATATTCTGTAGTAGGCTTATATGCAGAGGTGGAAATAATTAAAATAGGTAGGTAGCTTAAGTTCCCTTAAGGGTCTCTAAAACTCCCAAAATTGAAAATGATTACGCTTAAAATATAGAAGCTACTAAGGTGACCTCTTTTTAATTGAAACACACCGTATATTCGTTAATAATTTTTACGATAAGAACTTTTGAAAATCTTTTTTTTATTTACGAATGCCTTATTGGTGGGCACAATAATCATTTTTCAATTTATTAACAACATTTCAATGCTTCATGCTACTGCCATTTACGAACAACTATAAGATCTTCATTTAATGCAAGACGGCTTGAAGGAGAAAAAGATTATTTGAAAATCGTTGTAAATGATCATCAGAAGTTTAATCAATCGCTCAAAATCAGGTGGCTTTCGTGTTCGTAATGATCCCACAATAGTGCTTAATGTTACTCTTTAGTCACGAGTGGAGCAGAGCTAAAACGCGAGCGAGCCAGCGTTTTAAGACGCGCGAGTGACTAAAGATGCTTTACGCATGTGTTTAGTAGAATATTATCTACGATAGAATCTAGAAAACACCGTAAATATAAAAAAAAAAATTAAATTAGAATTACTAGCAACCGGTCTTAATTTTGGGTGTTAAAAATTTTAAAACACGTTGCTACTGACGAAGTAAACTAAGGAAAACATATTGTTAAATAGTCGTTTTACAAACCTAAAACTGCCAACTAAAAATCAATTTTACATACTGTCGTAGATAATAGTAATTTATATAACGAGTAGTGCCACTTTTTTGCACGCGTGGGAAAGTTTAAAGAATGAACGACGAAAGTCCCTGATGATATTCAAAAAGCAGAGAAAGCTGCTACTCTTCAGCTTCTACCTGCAAAATCAAGAAAACTTTACGAAAAGAACAAGAAACTTTTCAGGGTGTGGTGCAAGGAGAAGGAGGTTCGGAAAGTATCAGAAATATTTTATCCTATTTGGGTGAAAAATTCAAAGTGTTAAAATTGCTGAGTCTTTGGTCCACATACTCTATGTTAAAGTCGACACTGGTAGCAAAGAAAAACGTTAATATTGGAAGATTTTCTAAGGAACGCAACATTAATAAAATACCAATAAAGCCTATTTAATTAGGATTTTATAGGAAACCGCTTTTTTAAAACAATAAAATGTTTTTAAGAGGGTAAAGTAACCATCTTTTTACTAGAATATCTTGATGAAAAATTGTTACTAATGAAACAAGTGTTGATTATGGGATTGTCAGGTGCATGCCGACGAGATGAACTGAACAAGATGAAAATCGACGACATAGAAGACGAGGATTCTTACTTAATCGTGAAGATTTCAGATTCAAACATTTACGGTACCTTCCATTACGGAAAATGTATTTAATCCTACTGAAATTTGCAGAAAATACATGGCACTACGCCCAAATCACGTGGATCATCGGAGATTTTTTGAAGTACAGACATGGAAAATGTATGCTTCAAGTTGTTGTAATTAATCAGTTTGCTATAATGCCCAGCCTTATCGCCTCATATTTAAAACTGCCAAATCCAGGGTGCTGTAGAGGCAATAGTTTTAGAAGGCTGTCGGCTTCTTTCTTAGTTGGAGAGAGGGCTAATATTTTAAGGTTAATTGTCTCGGAGGTTGGCGGTTTTCAACAGTCGCATAGGGATACGCAGAAGAATGCATCGAGGAAATAGTAAATTCTGCTAGTCATATTCTTTTACACAAAAATCTGGTGTGATACACGCACACAACTTCCTTTTACAGTGATCTTATAATTAGCCAAAAATTTTATTTTAAATTTTTAAGCAGTTGTCAATAAATTTCAAAAATTAGAAATTTTACAAGAACGGTACAAAATAGGGTGTTAGTTCAAGAGACAAATTTTCTCTAGAATTTTAAGCTGAATTCAAAAATGTAATAATATACCGGGTGTTCTATTTAAAATAGGAGTTACTAAAAAAATAGAAAAAAAAACAAAAGAAACCCATTTTAGAAGTATTTAACTGCAAAATCACCTATCTCACATCAATACACATTAAAGATTTAATAAAAATGTAAAGTTTAAAAAAATCGTTTGAGCCGTTTTTGAAAAAATCGAAAAAAACTGAAAAATCACAAGAGTAAACACCTACTTCCGGTTATGTCGCATCTACATAAAACACAAAACTTATATATGAATTTTCAACGCCATACCTCTTTCCATTTTTGAGATATTCTGTTCACAGACAGACACACAGACAGACAGACACACAGACACACATACAGACCAATGAATAAAAAAATGGTTTTTTGGGATCAGGAGACTCTAAAACGTGAAGATCTGGTAAAAACTCAATTTCGAATTTTTGGGGCGAATCCAATACTTCCTTTATTGTAAAAGGAAGTGAAAAACAGAATTGAAGCAGGTTGCAGTTAAGCACATTTCAAATGTAGTTGATTGCAGTGTTTCGTGCTCTGTATTATCGACTTCCGGTGGTATTATTACTAGCAATAGTACTATAACCATAAATTTGAATAAATAATAAAATGTAATATTTGAATTTAATTAACAGTTTTGACGGAAGTGTGCAACAAAGTGACAGATGTGTGAAATAAAATTTTTATTGCATAGTATGCAATAACAATATGCTTTTGACACTTGCCATACGTCCAAAACAAGTTGTTATTGCATACTATGCAATAAACAAAATTTTCTTCGACCACTACTAAAAGCAGTCCTTTCATCACTAGCTTGTTTCACTAAAAATGACGTTTTATAAATCAGCGTGTTAAAAGTGAAATCAGCTGTTTACTTTTAGCACATGTACTAAAAGTAAACAGCTGGTGTTGAATTTAGAATTTTAAACTGGAAATGAGGTTATAAAATTATTCTAGTTACTTCCTTCGTTAGAGGTAAAGTGGTTTTTAAATAATTGAAGCATTATGTAATATATAAAGTAAAATGTGTACTTTTATAATTACCTTTGATAACTAACTTTGACAGCTACGGGCTGCAGAAACAGTCACCTGCGCCGTCAATGTAATCTCTTTACTATGACATAAATTATAACTGTCATAAATGCAAGCCTTTGTTAAAATCGACATTTATGGATTAATAACACAGAACACTCTGTACATTAACGCATGCCTCTGAAATCCTAACGAGTATTATACAAAAGAAAATAGATAATAAAATAGATACCAACTTATCAGAGGACCAATTCGGATTTACGAAAAATAAAGGTACAAGCGAAGCTATATTATGTCTCAGATATCTAATTGAAAAAACCCTGAAAGTTAACAGAAATTTATATGTAGCATTTATGTCTCGTCCATCAACATTCACTTTTATCACTTGTTGCACAAATAGCTGTCATTGGACACATCTGTCACTTTATTGCACACTTCTATCAAAACTTTTAATTAAATGTGGCGAGTTTTCAATTTAAAGCAATGAAAGTACACCTAACATGATTTTTAAATAATTTTTGAATTTAAAATAGCATTGTTGTTTTGTAATATCTTAGCATAAATATGTGGTAGTCGAAAAAATTATGTATGCAATTCATAGCTAAAGTTTTTTTGCACTTGTGGGACTTAAAGAATTCGTTTTCGGCTCATTCTTTAAACTTTCTTACACGTGCAAAAAAGTGGCACTTTATGTGCTCGTTGTATGAGTAACTATTAAGGCTCACTATTCACGTTAGCCTTTGAAACATAAAAATATTTAGGAAACTAAGTTATATCCAACTGTGTTAGGTACATCAAGGTTAAAAATGTCATATTATTTATAATTTTTGAAAACGTTTGTGTTGAGTCGAATATTTGCCAACATCAGTAAATGCTGCACCGTTATCAACAAATGCATCATTATAAAGGTACGGAAATTCTTAATCTAATAAACTTTAAAAGTGCAGTACAATGAAGCGAAATTACAGCCCATACAACACATTTCTGCGATTTTTTTTGCCTTTTGACTTATATAATAAAAACACAATATTTCAACTTTAGTGTATCAGTGACTGCTAAGATCAATAATACACTCACTAATAACGCATAATAAATAAATTTTACAGGCAGAATACGAAATTCATCAAAACCTGACGAACAAGATCCAACGAAATTTCATCATTAAAACCAGTTTTAACTTGCTAAAACCTTTCTATTATAATTCTGCTTCGATGCATTCCTTTTTGCTACTAAAAGGCATGCTATCTGGATCAGATATGGGCGCGTGACTGAGTATTCACTCACGTCACGCAAGTTGCACGCTTGCTTAACACTCACGTTCACGCACGATCAAGCACACGTTCACGGCGTGACCCACAGCCCTTATTTGATAACTCAAATTTGTATAGAGCAAAATGTTCAATTCTAAAACTAATAAAGCACCCGCAACAAAACTAAAAACACTAAATCAAATACGTTTTGTACGTGTAATAATTGACGTGATATTCTGCAATCAGAATAGTAGACATAAAAAGAAATAAATGACAATTGACTACAACAAACTTACAGCAATAGGTAAATGCTGATTTCTTGCAAAAATATTTCTTGCAGTTGTCTTCAAATACATTAGTTTTAATACCAAAAGCTGCCGTTGTAATTGACGCCCTTACTGATACGAGTACGAAAAGGTATTTGTTGCTAGACACACTTTTAATTCCTACGTTTAAAAATACCTTTACGTCCGAGGAGCTACAAGTAAGTTCTACTTGGGGACCTATAGACGCGGATAAGCGATTGACCATTGACATAGCATTCACAACACAACACAGGTGCGAAGCTTCGTCGCTGCAAGCTATCACACAGAAGTATAATAATCCCGCTCCAGCTCTAGATCTTCCACATGAGTGGGCAGCGGGATACTCTGCATTCTTTTATCCGTTACTAAACATTTCACGTGAAATTAAAGTGAAACGTGAATCACGCCTTGGAAATTTCCACTCACGTTTACGTCACGATTTTCAAATTATTCACGTTCACGAAGGGACCCGCCGCGCCGTGACCCAGTATGACCGGACTGTTTTCACGTCACGAGCCCATCCCTAATCGTGATGCTTGGAGGTGCCAAGATTTGCAAAAGTATTGCTTTGGAATACAACTCTTCTTAGGTCCACAGCTGGCAAACCCGTGTCCTGTTCGGGTTGTTCCTTTTTATCCTGCAGACATACGGTTATCGAAATCACATACACTTCTTTTATTTATCTATGCGCTCACATACTAACAACTTATTTCTATGCCAGCGTTTCTAATGAGAGCATTGCTCATCTGTGAAGGCATGACTTGAAATATTGGAGTGTTGTTCTGTGGGAGACATTAAATGGTTTATCCGTTTTTTACCAATTACCACCAAATATGTGGTTTTAATGAAGGTGGAATTTAGAAACGTCATTTAAAATGTCAATGTGAAATATGTCACATTCATTGAATACCGATACAAAATGAACCGATATTTGGGAAATAGTCCACAAAATGTATTTCGGGCTAACAATTTTGCTCGGAAAATGTCTTACTCAAGATTTGTAGTTTTTTGGCAATGTCCCTCGACAAAACTAACTTGCATCAAGTTAGTTTGTCTTGTGACATTGCCAAAACAAAAAACTTTCGTAAAACATTTTTACCGGCAAAATCATTTGCCCTTAATACATTATTACTGAATAAAATGAATAAAAGCTTGCACATACTGTTTCGGATTAATTTTTAAAAATCTAGTTGCTAAGATAATAACTGGCATTTTGTCACACGTTAACCAATCTTCTGTATTGATGTTTTTTTCTGAATTCTTAGATAAATGTTTAAAATTTTCCATCCAATATAATTCTTTTTCTTTTTGGCTTCTGCCATTACAGAGTTTTCGTCTTTTACTTCTGTCGTTCCTTGTTTTGGTCATGTTCCGTATGGGGATCTCTGCCTTCTATTGCGTCTTTTATGTAACTTTCTCAACTTAGAACAGATATGTTTCTTGTTCCTTGTAACTATAGCAGACCATAGTCATTTTCATTTTATCCGCTTATACTTAAGCATCTTTTCTTTCTTGCTCGACCACGACGTGTAAGTTGTATGCTTTCTGCAGCAGTCCAGCTCCACAGTCTGGTTTTTCTTTCGGAATTTTAGTATGAGTGACCTCATTGTTATGGTATAAACCATTTTTAGAACATGCAACAGCGTTGAGAGGCAATCGATACAAATACCCTCCAACTGACCCGCTACTAACTCAGCGGTGGGGTGAGGTTTACCAGTTTTCGATAACTCGCTTATGCTAAAGCCGGTTTAAGTACCGCATCGCTACTACCTTCAATGATAGGGAGGGTGCCACTGCACACTTCGGCTGGGTGTTCAATATCTACACATTTGTAGTTGCTGAAGGACGGCTCTTGGTGAGAAGGCGATACTTTTGTGGTTTACTGAACAAATAGCTATACAACAGAAAACACTCCAAGGCCTCGACAAAAGTACACTGATCTAAGATAGTTTTCTAGAGGAGCACCCTTTTCTTTCTCAGGTATCCTTCCCCTTACTTAAAACCTACTCAATGTTAAATATTAATTAAAATATGTTTTTCGTCATTTGGAATCCCGAAAAGTGAAAATCTGAAGAAATCTCGGATAGTTATTTTTGCACCTGAAATGATGTATTCCCATTCCACTCAGTCGGTCTTAAAATGAAATGGAATTTATCTAATTAGCAAACGAAGTAGTAATGGACAAATGTGAAATAATTATTTTATATAGTTTATAAAAACATCAAATGCCGAAGAACTGTACAAGAAAACTAATATTATTTATTTAAAACAATTAAGTTACTATACTTATACATTCTTACCGATTTTCAATTTTTTCATATCTTGCCATATTATGAAGTGTTAAAGGTGCACATTTTCTTTTTGAATCTTTCTATATGTTTTTGAAACGATGCTATTCGTCGGCGCAAGCTGTAAATTACATTGTATTTTTATGTGCCTTTTAGACCCTTATTTGCTTTTCTACGTTTATTTATAACCGTTGTATTTCCAAATACCTACTTAACCTGTAATAGCAATCAGAACTATAGGTATCATTGAACCTAGGTTCACTTACCTACTTAATCCCTAAAACTCCGTAGGGAGCATATGGGGTCTTAAGGCGTTTCTGTAGCAAACGTTTTTAGTACTTTGTAATTATTTTTATATGAAAAATGTGATTTAGTCTTTTAAGGCAGCATAGCTTATTAAGTTGTTCGCCTTTCTTGATCTATTATGTCTTAGATTACGTAAGAATATCGCCCTTAAGTATGGTATTTATAGGTTCTGTATTTTGTACTCTAAATTTATTATCTATAAAACTGTGTACTTTATGAGATTGGTTTTCCTGTAGCCCAGTTCGTAGGCGGATTGAAACAGACGGTGTGTAGATTTACTTATGAAGGTACACGTGCCGTTATAACACAAATGCTACGACGATTTCACTTTCGTATGACAGGAGATATGCTCAGCGTGCCATACTGATATTTCGTGAGTGTTGATGTCAGGCGTCCTATATGTTTGAAACGGCAGCCAATCCCAAGCAGGTGTAAAAAAGAATTTTATATGAGCTTGTGAATAAATTTCTTCTCACGAATGCCCGGCTACATATTCAGTAAGATTTAAATCTTGCAGATTTTTATGCCCTTATACTAATTTCAACTAACTGCTTTCTTAATTAGGTAAAAGACTTCCAAAAATATCGGACATTTTTCAAATGCGTGTTTTTCACTTCTCTAGCAATAAAAAAAGGTGATAAGCGAAAAATAAACAATTATGTGGACTGTAGGCAAAGAATACCCACCAGATCCAGATTTTGAAATTGCAAAATATGAATAATTGAGTGCACTTGCACCAAAATAATACGGACAGAAGTATGGGTACTGTAAAAACAGCAAATGTAAGGGAAATAGGCGGGGATAATTCAAAGGTAACGGCACAAAGAAATAACCGTGGATTCTTAATTTGGCTACTAGTTAATTATTTAAGTAGTATTGGCTTTGTTGAGTGCCTTTTTGGAAATAGTAAATTGTGTTTTATCCCTGCCATTATTATTGTTATTATTATTGCGTTATTATTTCGTTGTCATTGTTTAGGTTATAATATATAAAAAATAATGTTTTCCATTCTAGATGATCAAATTATCACACTTTTTTAAATGTTTTATATCTTGTTCGCTGTATTGTTAAGCATCAACACTTAGGTAACTTTGTTTCTAGAATTTTTATTCAATATATTGGAATAACGAAGATATTTGCTGGCGCGTGATTCGTATCACACCGTATAAACCATCGGTAGCAACGTAAGCTATTGAGACTAAGGACAATGACAGCACAATAGCTATTAACTTGTTTGAACTAGAAGCAATTTGCTGGTTCAAAAAATATTTGACTACTCAAAGAACTGAACGGAAAACTTACTTATTCCATCTCAGTGTCTACGACGGCTGCTGTGTACACCAGAAACCGAAATAGCATCTGTTTGTTTTCGCAAGTATTATTGTATCTTCCAGCGGAAGTGTTAAAGAAATATAGCCTTCAGGGGACCCACGAACCTATCTGTTGAGAGTATGCTCTTCATTGTACGCATAGTAAGTAGTCGTTGCTAACCTTGGTGCTGTTTATCTTTAGTAACACTGTTATTTCAAGCTGTTTATTTAGTTGGATAAATTAAGAACGAAAACAAAGATATTTTGCGGCGTTACAAGACTTCAGAGTGGTAACAAAAAATGTGTTTGCTCGAAGCTTGACACCTGCATGATTGTGATTAACGTTAGATGGCAGGGAATTTATTGGGGTCATCATAGGCCGAACAAAGAGCAAATGTTCGTAAATTGCAATTTAGACAGAGGCATATTTGACTCGTAAGAGCTGCAAAGGTAAATGGATCGCTTTCGTTTTTTGAATTTATTTCCACTATCCATCCTCCCAAATATTTTTCAGGAATAGGTAACATGTTTAAAGAACGATTCAACCAATATCAAGCTATCGACAGCTAGTAGCTATGTTCTATAATATGCTTAAAGTTAAGGTATGATTTACCCTTTAAATTAAGTTCCTCAAAAGAAAACTGCTTTTATGTTCGAAAAATTAACGAAAATAACTTTTAGCTGGAAAACACTCTTGCTTGGTATGGAAACATGTCGTGTTTTCTTGAAGGTCTTTTGGCACGTTGCATGTGATCGACCTATAATCTAAACGTTAGTGAATAGCTGATACAGCCAACATACGCTATTTACCTGTCTGGGCGTATAAATACCTACATCAGAGGTTTGTTCACACTATCAACAGTTCGCTGCTAAATATGACGAGTGTGCAGGGTACACATTTTACACAGAAATGCTGCTTGTACGAAATTGCTACAAAAACTGATCTAAGTTTTAATTGAATATTACTGCTATTCGCCATTTTGATCTCGATTTTTGGTCGACAGTTTAGGGGAAAATTAGTGTAGAAGCTAAAAAGTGAGGTATTATACCATAAGTTCTTTTAAAAGTATACATAGGCGATATTCGTTTGTATATTAAAAAGAAAAATTCCCTAATTTTATATTGTTTTATCTTATATGTAGGCAACCAATTATACAGCAAGTTTCAATTTAAAGAGTTTTAATTCAAAATAAATAGCATGCTGTTGCAAAAATAAGGGAATTTTTCTTTTTAGTATACATACGAGTATCTTCTATGTATACTTTTAAAAAGAACGCATGGTATATGGTGTCCCAAAATGTACCAGAAGCGTTTTAGGAATCAATTGGGTCACTCGTTTCGAGTTAAAAAGTCTAGATAAACATCACCTAGGCCATGAATGCTTTTTGTTTTCCATAACAGTTGAACGTTATTGTTGACAAACAATAATATTGTTTTTAGTGTTAACAGTTAAATTATTAAAAAGTTAAATAGTTATGTATTGTTTGAGGCTTTCGCGGTTACTCGAATTATTCTCTTGGCATAGAATTTCGGCTTAGACCGCGTAGTATTTGTATATGTACACCCAGCATTTTCTGGCTTAATGTGCCTTGCACCTTGTGAAGTCGAGCAAAAACCCGCGCGATGGCCATGCTCTTTGGTGGCTCGTGTTGTTTGAGTATCTTGAGAACGAGGATACTTAGGCAGATTTGGCCGTTTTGCTGTTTGTGCATCCATATTCATGTGCATTTTGCAGATCTTAAGTAAAGCACCTTTCGTCAAGGGATCAAAGCCTTCGAGCATCGCTGGACAAAATGTATTGAGAGTCTAAAGCGCTATGTTAAAAAATAAAATAATTTTGAAAACATAAAACCGGTGTTTCATTGTTAGGCTAACCAATTATCATTTCGCCCTTGTACATTCCCCCAGGCGATGCAATCGATTACATGTCAACACATAAACCTGCAAATGTCGACAATACTAATGAGGCGAAGATAAGACGGAACACGATGACGGCCCAAGTTCAACCAGATACTCTAATGATGACAACCAAAATACCCAACAAAGGAGAAGAAACCACCAGGCAACACTTACTTCTCAACAATCTAGCCAAATCTTGACTTCTAACAGATATTATGTACTCTCAAAATAAGGAGTAAAAACAGTAACCCTGAGCCAGGCCCCAACTATCCACCACCAAAAATCCCCCAGTCCTCCACCAATATACATTTATGGAATTAATAATTATGATCAGATGATTGATGAGATCACGAACGTTATGAGAAATAACAATATTATACAACAGCCCTGGCCAATAATACAGTCAAAGTTAACGCCCGAACTATAGATTCATATAGGAAACTTACGACACACCTTAGAAACGAGAAAATGGTACATCATACTTACCAGAATAAGGAAGAAAGGGCTTACAGAATAGCTATCTGCAATCTTCATCACACTATTACAACCGAACTTATAACAGAAGAACTAGCACCACTGGGACATAAAGTACGTAGTATCATAAATATACGCCATAGAACAACTAAACTGCCACTGCCGCTATTCATAGTCTATTTAAAGCCAAACGAAAATAATAAAAATATATTTGAAGTATAGTACCTAAGTAACATAAAACTTAGAATTAAACCACCCAGAGCAAAAAACACTATACCACAACCGAACGTATGCGTTGTCAGAGTATTGGCCATACTAAAACGTATTGCAAAAGACCCTATAATTGTGTTAAATGCGGGGCAAGGCATAGCACTTCTGTATGCCAGAAACCCTCAGACACTACAGCTAAGTGTGCCCTATGCCAAGGAAGTCACCCGGCCAACTGTAAAAGGTGTACTGTATATAAAAACCTCCAGAAATCGACAAATGCAGCATATAAAACCCTAAAAAATAACCCGCGTTCAAACCATCGGATGCCCCCCACTACGGATAACTTTAACCCCCCCTTAAAAACAGGACGAGCAATGCAAATAATGAAGCCAGTACATATACTCCTTAAATCACATTAACATATCAACAAGCAGCTACAAGACAAAACAACATTAACGAACTGCTCTCCAACTTCCTTGCAGAATTGAAAGCAATGTTTGGGCAACTTATAAGTCAAAATAGCATGGTACCCATTATGCTGTCCACAATAATTAATAAAATAGCATAAGAATGGCGACTTATATACATATCGGCACCTGGAATGCCAATGGCATTACCCGACACATCCCGGAAAATAACCTTTTTACTCCAACCAATTGATATCTTACTGATTTCGGAAACCCATGCAACCGAGAGAACAATAATTAAAATACCGAATTATACTACTTACCTTGCTAATAACCCAGACGGTACAGCTCACGCCGTATCAGCTATGATTGCCAAAAACACAATTTCTCACTACGAGATGGAGCCTTTTCTTGTCAACAAAATCCAAAGTGCAAAATAAAAATACAAGTTCTCCCTCATCCCTTGGCCATTACGTTCATCTACAGCCCACCCCGTTATCTCATCTCAACTGAAGAATATAAAGAATTCCTACTAATTCTGCTCCCAAAATTTATTGCAGCGGCAGATTGGAACTCCAAACATACTGATTGGGGCTCAAGGATTACCACCCCGAATGAACGTAAACTGTCAACTGCAGTCCAACGAAACAATTATAACTACATTTCAACTGGTGAACCAACATACTGGCCCGGTGACCCGCATAAACTGCCTGATTTACTCGGCCATGCAATTACTAATGGCACAGCGAATACTTACCATCAAGCTGAATCCACCTTCGATCTCTCCTCTGATGATGCACCAATCATTATAAGCATCAGCACGATGATCACCAAGAAAAAAACCTCTTTAAAATTATGCAATAAGCACACTGATCGGAATTACGTTAAAAACTACCTAGAAAATGAAATTAACCTTGGTATCAGAATAAAAGATGCCCAAGACATTGACGAGGCAACCCAGCATTTGACTACAATTATACAAGAAGCTGCATGGCAAGCCACCCTCGTCCCAATAACATCACCTGCAACAAACAACATTCCTCTGAACTTACGAAATGTTATTACTGAGAAACGGAGGGCACGAAAACAATGGCAGAGAACTAGAGATAGACGAAACAAAACCTATTACAATAGACTAACACATCAACTGCGAAATGAGCTAGCGGAAGCTCGTAATGAATCATTCAGACAATACAACCTTTTTCCTGATGACAGTAGTATAGTGTTACTTACCACAATATGTCGTAGCATTCTACGACTATGCTGTTTCTCTATATTATGCATGCCCAGATAGTAATAATTGCTAAGCCAGGTAAACCGCCTACCCAACCACAATCCTACAGACCGATAAGCCTCCTACCTCTCCTTTCCAAAATCCTTGAAAGGCTACCACTCAAGCGACTTAAGGAAGTTGTAGACCTAGACCAACTTATTCCATCGCACCAGTTTGGATTCCGCGAGGGTCACTCCACCATTCACCAAAGCCACCGAATCATAACTCACATAATGGAAAGCATGGAGAACAAAAGTGTGTGCCCAGCGGTTTTCCTGAACATCAAACAAGCGTTTGATGAAGTGTGGCAAAGCGGCTTATTATACAAACTTAAATTGCACCTTTCCAGTCAGCTATACTTACTACTCAAGTCATACCAGATCGAACTTATCAAGTCAAAATAAACAGTGTGTTACGATTCATTTGCGCCGCCATTCAATTTTGCGATCTGTAGTATTTATTTTGTACCGTTACGTATCTTTTTACTCTGATGTCTATGGCTTCTCAGTTTGAATTTCGTGTGTTAACGCCACGCCTAAGCTTGGGTTCTAAGAACCGGCGATTGTTTTCGAACAGCTTTTCTTTCCAACTTCCCTCGGTTAAACGACAAGATGTCGGTTTAGCGGATAAAAAGATTTTTGGACTGCTGTTGGTTTCGGTTGTGTAATGTGAGCCTACACTGTTGAAATTGATTATATTTTCCCGAATTTTATCATGAGGAGTCGCTTAGAAATTCATTATACTTCTGGTATGTTATCGCGGACCTCTTTCTTCCCTTACAGCAACTCGTGCCAGAGAACCGATCTGAGGCATAGTTACAGCTGGTTATCGCTTCTACGGGCGGTCGCTTCTTGCGATTTCAAGATGGTAATATTCGGTCTTCAAAGCCGTTTTGATCCCTACTGCGTGCGCTATTAGAGCACAGGAAAGGGCCCTACACGAAGGCTTTCCTCCTGGTCTAAAGTTTGCCCCTGCCGTCGTGTTACGAATCTCCCCGAGCCACCAGCTTTCGGTCGCACGAATTTGGACCAAACGCTTCTAAAAATTGTGGCTTCGTTCGGCCTTGAGTTCTCTTCGGGAATCGCACATTGCGTTTCCTCCGAGAGCAAGCATCATCGGAACATCTGCTGTAATTTTTCCTGCTCAGCAATTCATTTTAATGTGTGCAATAATGCTATTGCTGAAACTATCTTTTCAGGGGTAGCTCATATGCATATTGCTAAATTATCAATCGTAATAAATAATTTGTGACAACCTACGATTATGATTTTGGAACTATATTGCGATATACATGTACTGTGATCCTATTTTCAAATTATATTGTGATTTTCCCAGCTATGAAGGTTAATTTAGTTACGCCTACCTATCCTATTTGAAAGTTTTTCTTTCAGGAACTGCATTTGTGCATAAGATATTTGAGTTTACGAATTCTAGTTTGAACACCTGGGTGCACTCGCCGTTATGTGACAAAAAATTTGTCGGCGCCCTGGGCTTTTAAATCTCTTGTTTTATTCTACCGACTCTTTCTCTTATTTCAGTTATTTACATCGTTAATTTAAAAAAATAGTTTACTTAAATTAAGAAAATTTTTACCTAAATCATAACCCTATTAAGAAGTTCTTTTATTAGTGATCGTTTCAATCATTCTACACCTTCAACCCATGTAAGTTTTCTTCATTCGGCAAACAATATGAAGTTTTTAATATTTATTATCTTTTCAGGTTGATTGTTCATAAACAATTATGTTGAAATATTATAAAATACCATATACCTAGTTTTAATATATTAAAGAAAATAATACATAAATATTATAATGTAATTCAAAAAAATACTGGCTTTAAATAGGTAACTTTTTGTGAGGTTCTATTCTTTCGCCTATCTAATATTCAACTTTTGTTTCATTACAGAGCACCCCACCTATATACTCAGTGTTTGTTTTCTAATATGTCTGATGAAGTAGATTGAAATCTGCGAAACGTTACTATTTAATAAATTTTAATGAAATTTTTTACAAACTAATACTGCTTAATGTTTGAAAAACCCACTTTTTTTTAATTTTACTCAGTAACTTACTAATTACAGATCATAGCTGATTCTATCCTATTGTAATAATATATTATTAATATATTTAAATAAATATTTTACTAATTCCCAAGAAGGACACACACAAGTAAGCTACATCCATCAACAAGTGCCTTTTAGTAGTGCTACGTAATCATTTGCACATGTGCAAATTAAATTTATATTAACACATTCTAATATAACAATTATGAATAATTAAGTTAGTCTTATTCTAAATTCAAATTTCAGCCAAATTTATAAGGACGCGTCCTAAAGACGCGCTTCCATTTGTCGCCGCGTCCTTTTGTGGCGTGCATCCAATTGTCGCACGTCCTTTTGTCCGCGTCCTTATGTCGCGCGTCCATTTGACATGACACCAACCTTTCAAAGACCTGTACGGTTTCTTCACCTGAGCTGCCGGCCGGCAATGGCACCCCAGTGTACATAAGTAAATTTTCAGGAAGTTGACCAACGAATTAAAAATTAGCTAAGAAGTGCAGTATCAGACATCCATCAAATCAAGTCTGGAGTTCCGCAGGGCAGCGTTCTGAGACTACTGCTGTATTATACTATACTTGGGACATCCAATCAGTTTCCTGAACTAGCAGTAGAACATCTTCAACAACATCTTGACTACTACAAAACTGGTTCCCTAAGTGCATAATAAGGATCAATAAATCAGCACCAGTTATTTTCACCACGAGACTTGCTGAGTGTGCGCAAACCAGCATTAAGAAAACAAATAAAGCCAGATCTTACTATATAAAGTCATTCTGAAGCCCATATGATCCTACGGGATACAAGGGGATGCGCCAAAGCGTCACATACAAAAATCCTCCAAAGATTTCAATCCAAGATCCTCCGCATGCTAACCAATGCCCTATGGTACATAAAGAACGACACCCTTCATAACCACCTAGGAGTCCCTATCTAGATAGCGAAATCAAAAGGCAACTATCGCAGTAATTTGGCATGACATCCTAACCAGTTCATCGAACAACTCACGAACCGACCAGGCATTACAGGAAGACTCAAACGACAATACCCACTGGACCTCGTACTACAACCCAACCAAAACTGAAGTAATCTTTAGGGAGACTAGCACGGGTTAGAGCTCCCCGCACGACAATTAGGAACAGAAGGTCGTTCTTGCCTGTACTAAGCAAACCTGCCATGCGATTCTGCTAACATGCAGTTGTGACATATTAAACTTGCATTTTTGAACATATTGTAATATCCTCCCCTGCTTATAAGGGTTGTAATATTTTATTTACCACGGAATAGCTCATAAATCGGAGATAGGTTCAATAGTTCCCTCAGATATACCATAAATAAGCAAAACACACTAACGGAGTATCCTGTATAACATTTATTCTATACAACTATCGTACATAAGTAAATATTCGTGTAATTAATTAAATGAGATGTTTATTGCTCGAAATTAACGATCGTATAAAAACGCGGCTTCCTGGTTCTCGCGGAGACGGATTCTACGGACGGTAGCCGCTTCCTGGTTGTAGCGGGCGTGACCTCGTGCGCGATTCGTTCGAGGACGTCGTGGTCGGCCGGGCCGCTACTTCGTAGCTCTTCGGGACGGGCTGCGCGCTGATTGCAACGCCGGGCAGTCTGTCAAGTTCGCCGATCTGCGAATTCTGGTTTCTGTCAACAAACAACAAATTAAAACTGTTAACGCGAGTTCTCACCCTATTTGTGCAGCTACAGTTTGTTGTTAAAATACTCTGTGAGGTTCGCCGCACGACGGGACTTCGCTTGTAACTCGATTTATCAAATCGACAGGATTTTCGAGGTTAGCAACCTCGGCACCTCCACGTGTATTGTTCGGCGAGGTTGACGGCTCGGTCCGCAGAATTCCCAGGCAAGACGGCCGCTGCAATTCTCAAGGATTAACACAGGTAATTTCCAATTAGATAGCTTGAAGCTTCTAATTCTGCTTGAATAGCAAGGTGCCAAATTTAAAATGCAAGGGAGCTGGGATTTAAATATTACGTTAGTTATTACTGATTTACAAACGGTTTTCGGTGTAGGATTTTTACAAGGAAAATATTGCTGGCGTGTCAGGCGTTTCTTGTGAAACCACTAACTTGAACTCAGCTTATTAGGAGGTCTCGGGAAAATATTGCTGGCGTGTCAGGCGTTCCTTGCGAAACCACTAACTTGAACTCAGCTTATTAGGAGGTTTCGGGAAAATATTGCTGGCGTGTCAGGGGTTTCCCGCGAAACCACTAACTTGAACTCAGCTTATTAGGAGGGCTAGAGGAAAATATTGCTGACGTGTCAGGCGTTTCTGGCGAAACCACTAACTTAAACTCAGCCTCGGAACGGTTCCCCAGGTACTGGTAGAGTTGACGGACGAACTCTCTGGATAGGACAGGATGAAGGATCGGGAACTAGGTGTTTGCTGGAATGAATGCTGGAGGAGAATCAGGAATCTCTTAGAAATCTCTGGGGAATCTACCTAAGAGGTAGAACGAAACAATTCATTTTCGTCATTTTGATTCAAAAATGCACAACCAGTGCACAAAAACCCTGCATGCGAAAACAAATTTTTTTACGATTTTCTTTTCTTTTTCTACTTTTTTGGAAAAAGCAACGTTTTTTAATTGTGGGGTTATTAGGGTCATCTACTGGATGGTCTGAAGAGGTTCCAGCTACTTCTTCTCTACTTAGATGGATTTCCAGTGGAGAACTTTTGAGTAGTTATCGCCAACATAATTGGTCATTTGTTAGAATCAAAGCTAATTCTTGTATAAATTGACGTCTTGGTGTACTAACGTCGATGTTATTTGCAACATAAATTATTTGTGAGTTCATTGCAGCTACATTCAATGTAAAAACAATGAAGAAGACAAAAAATTTTACAAACGTAAATGGTCGCGCCAAGTCTCACAGACGTTTTTCCAAATAACACACTAACAACTGTGCTTATGCCGATTATCGGCAACTAAGTCTAAAAATTGTTAAATATTAGACATGAAATGTGGTGCGAGCACGACGGAGCACTTCCTCGTGCAAGTTTGTCCGTAAGAAATTGTTTTAACATACATTTTTCATGAAGATGGATTGGAATAGGCAGTCCAGAGGCATAGCCATCGCGTTCGCCAGACCCATCTTTCATGGATTTTTACCTCTGAAGTCACATGATACAGTTAGTATACGCTACGGAAGTACACACTCTGAAGGAATTACGTCTTAGGATAGAACAGGTTGCAGATATTATTCGCAATAACCCACAAATTCTTTTTTCTACTCACTGTATAGAAAGTCGGCTTTTGCGCCCTAGTTTTAGGAAACAAAACTGTCAATTTCCAACCAGCGGGAGCCAATTTTTATTAACTACCAGTGGGAGCCAATATATTTTTGCTCCCGCATTTGTGTTTATGTCACCATGGATATTACACCAAAGCTTTACAATGTTATGCTGATTTGGAAATTAGACAAAATGTCACTACAGAAATGTAGAGTCACTATAATGATTTCCTAAAGCATTTTTTTTTTTAATTTCGCGCAATAGAGCATGCGTTCGAAGAAAAAATCATATGTATGTCACTGGTGCAAAGGTTTATTTCCTCCCGCGTGGGAGGGAGGAAATGAATACATTTGCTCCGTAGATATATAAATAGCTATTAAGAGGCACAGTCTTGTGCATCGATCGCAATGGGAATAATTTTAAACAATTTTCGTGAATAATAATGATAGTACAATATTAAATAGTTTATTTGGTAAATTCTCTAAATGAGTTGCCCAATTGATTCCCAAAACTTTTCCATCACGTTTTGGGACACCCTGTATACTTATAGACAAATAATGTTGTATAGTAGAAACAATCGGTGGACATTGGAAGTCAATAGTGGCATGTATCGGCGTAAAGATTGATATCTATTTATATTGTCACTTGTTTTCAGTTTATTAAGTAGAAATTATTTAAAAGCTAAGGGAGCCATTACTAAACTATCTGTGGTGTGTGTCTACCGCATTTTGTTTACGGTGGTTGGTCATACCTCTGGACATAGGCAATTTACATGGCTTATCACGGTTATGCATATTCCTGCTCACCATTTTTAAGGAAATATATGGTAGTGGTACTAAATTAAAGAGAATAATTTTCCGCGTCGTTTAGTATTAAAAACTTAATGGATAATGTTAATTGTGCATTAAAATATTGATTTTAAACTTTAGATATTTCCCTCACTTATATTTGAGAATATCTAAATTTTAAAATTAATATTTTTATGCACAATTAACATTATCCAATAAGTCCGAATCGATATAGTTAAATCTGTAATCCAAGTTACAAATATCAGCATAAGTTGATTACTAATATGGTTTTACTAAAATGCTAGTCATATGTGTTACAATCTCCCGATATTTCTGAAGACTAGCCAGGAATAAAACAACTTGCCGGTAAAAAATATAATTCACAATAATACAACCGCACAGTTAGAAATGTTGCCGTTTCACCTGTCTATCGACAAAAACCACCAACTGCATACCCTAGTTTTCAAAATCTTTCACCAACCGCGTCACTTCCGCCATTCTGCATTTCGAACGGCGCTTCACACTATCTGTCGGTGCCAAACTAAATAGCATCTTCATAAACCAATTTCTCAGTATGCCAAAATTGCAAAAGTCTTAACTTAGCACTTACGAGAGGATGAAAATGAAATGATTTAAGAACATGCAAAACTGATATATTTTAATGGATTCAGCCGTGGTTATATTTTTCTGTCAAATATGAAAATTGTTTTTGCAAATCTCGAAATGGTAAGATTGTAACATATTTATTATGATACTCATAAAGACAGTAAACCGGCGATGCCTCTCTTATCCAAATATTTGTCAAGGCATATGATTAGGCATGGATACCCATATATTTAAAACTCGTCTACGTTTAAAGAAAAAGTATCTGTACTGAAACGAAAACACTACTAAAAAGATAGCTCTTAATTTTGCTGCTTTATAGGAGAGCCTAGCGATAAATATTCGAAGTAACTGCAGCATTTCATGGAATAATTTATATGTTTGCAATCAAAACAAAATCTGTTTGATTTGCTTTCATAACAACCAGCCGATTTATTTATTCTGACAAGTCCTTAGACACGAGCACCACAGCCGTAATTCCTATTATATTCAATCGACTGGAATGTTTGCATTCGGTTCAACATTTGATGATTTCTAAAAGCGAATCAAATAGGCAAGGTATATTGTTAAGTCAAGTTTTTTGACTGCTTTTCCTTAAAGATGCACTAAATGCATATACTTTCTTAAAGGTAAGCCACAAACATTTATTATTACAACATTTAGATAATTTTTCAAAGTATTCGCTCTGCTCGCATCTGCGCCCAACTCTACGAATGACTATGCACATGACTGCAAGCATACGATTTTCTCTGACGAATAAAGCAGTTCGATTTAATTTTTTTAATTACTTCTGCATCTGAAAGAAGCTAAAAATTCTTACTGTTTAAACTACAATATTGTAGGTTTTATGGTGTACAATCGAGTTTGAATAAAATCTTCTATCAAAACTATGCGCTTTATATATTTCATAATTATGTATAGTAATTGCATTTGCGTTTTTCTAGATGATTTTATGATAGTTGTATAACTATAATAAACTGTGCTATTATAAGTGCTTCATATACTGCTCATTGTTCAACGTTGTCAAACGCGTTTTGATAGTCTACAAATCCAATTAAGAACTGTACTTAATATTATGTCGCCTTCTCAAAGAAGATACTAACTGTATAAATAATAATAATAATAATAATAATAATTTTCTTTATTACCCTTGAGCAAATACACAATAAAAAGAAATGACAGAGGAAAAGCACTATCCACTCAAAATAGTTCTTGTGTTTTGTAAATTCTTGGATACGCTACCTTTATACATATTCGAAACATTACCCAGATAATGCTGAAGTGGTTTTTCATTGACACAAGCGAATAGAATGATAATCATTACAAAAATTTAACTTAAATGCGTTAATTATTAGCATATTAAACGATTGCGTGTAATTGGTTAATCGGCTACTAAGAGGGTGTTGTATTTTTAATTTTTATTATTTAATTATAAACATCGCAACAAACTTTTAAAAATAGAAAACTCTTATTGATACATTCTATAACAGAATACATATAAAAAGAAAAACAAAACACAAATACAAAAAAAATATTGGCTGTGCTACAATTTGAAGCAATCTTTCAGATGTAACGCTACGACATTTCTCGCATTGAAATTGCACTTTCTTATGGCATTGTCCGCAACGACTTTGCTTTTCGTTGTATACAACCAAATGGTCAATTCAGTCATATCTGGAAAATTCATTTGCCAATCTAAAAGGTTTGGTAACTCTTCTTCTTGTAGACTTTCTATGAGTCTCCAGCAGGTTCATTCCGACTGCTCTTCAAAAACCTAGCTGATCCTTGGTTGCCCCATTCAATCTATGTAGCTGGAAAATACCACCCTTTGCCTCGAATGGCGATCCGATATAAACTTATGCTCTGGTCGCACCTGTCGATTTCTCCCATATCTACGTTGTAGGTTTTGATTATACCAGGTTGCTCAATATTGATTTTGCTTTTTTTCTTTGTGAAAGTAACTCTTCACTTGAATGGTGGGGGTTAACTTGGATGGCATTGGATGCAACATTTACCACACTGTTGTCATTCCACTTGCAGATGATAATTCCGTTATTTGATCTTGTACAGTCAAATGTTCCTTCTGGCCGTTTTCTTCATCTTCTTGCTGTCAGATAAGGGACATTTTCCTGTTCGACTCTCTCGCACTGTACGAAACGTACTTCCCCATTTAATAGGTTTTCCGCGTATAAACTGTTTACAACTATGTCGCCCGTAATAAGGGATCATGGACTCATCAATGCTGTGGTTTTCTTGCAAAAGGTGCAAATTTAATAAACTTTTTATTCAGCAGGTTCATTAGGGGTCGAACTTTCGCAAATTTGTCATCGTTTTTCGAGTTCCTTGTAAATCATTTCTACGATTACAAAGGTAGGGTAATTGGCCTATAATTCCCACATTCAAATCTATTTTAATTTTTCAACAATAGGCTCATGTCCTCGTCATTCCAGGCGGGTGGTATTGTTACGGTTATTTTAACGTTACCTCTATTTTTACCTTCCTTACTAACATTATGCAAATATAAAAGATATAGGTAATTTTAACTGCCACAGACTACCGTTGAAGTTCGTCATATGTCAGGTCATTTTGGTATTTTAATTAGCCACCTAGGCTTTAGGGCATCGTGCCCGTATGCTAAACCCTTTTAGTTACTTATTTGGCTTCATCGCCTAATTCCATAATAATGATTTTGCACATATTTGGCCCCAAACGCAGTATTTCTCGTCAGTTGGAGCAGCCCTTTGCTGGTACTTTGGCAGCCGGGTGTTATCGCTCGCAAGAATTCCGAACCTTCTAGAAATCACGCCGTTGAGGCGTGCTGTCTTCGTCACCGGCACTTATTTGTTTCATCTTATCGCCACACGATTGGCTGCCGAGATATAGTCACGTGGGGACGCGACCGATGTGTCATGTTGCAGCGTTTCCCTCTTGGCAGTTGATCGCAGCCCGTTGCAGAAAGCGTACGTTTGGTGGTTGTGTTACCCAGGCGGTGTCCTTCGGCCCCTTAGGTGCCCGAGGACGCCTGCCGCTGTCCTTTTAGTATTGTTGCCGTGGAGGCCCTCTCTTTTCCGTTGCCCGTCTCGAGCTGTGGCAGCGAGCGCTGCGAGAATGGTTTCACCTTCGAGAGGTGTTGTGTTTGTGCGTGCTCCGAATTATTTCGGCGTAGCGTGGGTGCATCTTGAGTCCAGTTTCTGCTCCCGTAAGTAAGGGGTTGTCCCCTTCATCTCGACATTCGAAGATCTGTCCCGCAGAACGTAAGTGGCCCATTTTCGTCGTCAAGTTGTACGCGTCCTGACGCGGCGCACGTCGCCATTATGGCGGATACCTACTCATCACTATAACCGTCGAATATCGAATGTACCTGCCACCTAAGACTGCAGCCTGTCGCAACTCAACTGTACCAGGCTTCCCGACCGCCTACGTATTAAGGTATGTGTCTTTGAACTGATTACCGTTGTGAACGCGAATGTTCCTGTCTCGCGGGGAGCATTAAGTCCCGCGTGCGAGTTGTTTTGGAACGCCGCGAACGAGCCTGTCACGTCTCTTGTGCCTACAGGCACTGTCGTCATATTTGCCTTCATTTCCAAATTACAGACTGTCTATTCTACAAGGGCTTGCATTACTGTATGTTGCATAAGGCTTCGCGCCCGCATGCTGTGCGTTCATTCCAAATTACAGACTGTCTATTTTACAAGGGCTTGCATTACTGTATGTTGCATAAGGCTTCGCGCCCGCATGCTGTGCGTTCATTCCAAATTACAGACTGTCTATTTTACAAGTGCTACTTGGTTCATTACTGTACGTTGCATAAGGCTTCGCGCCCACATGCTGCGCATTCATTTCGAATTTTAGGTTGTATCTTTGCACGAGTTTGCGCCTAGTGCTACCTTGTTTATTCTGTACATCTGTCGCTAGGTTTAGAGCGTGCGCCAGCTGGTGTTTCCTTAGATATAGTACATACATATATAGGGCGACGCACTCCGCTGCCCCATTGTAACCCATGATCCAATATATGACTTGTTAATTAAGGGAACTATTGTTTTGTTTCGACTTGTGCATGTTCTGTTTCAGATAAGCGCCCCTTCAGTGTAATGATTATTGTGCGACGGGACAAGGGAGCCTTGAGCGTACAGGTGGGTGAGACAGCTGCGTAGTCGCGGTCGGATTGGCACCTAATTACAATCTTCGCATAAGGCAATCCCGAAATTGTTATTTGAACTTGCAACTCTTGAGTAATCCTATCGACGGAGTGTCTTGGATACTTCGCCCCCGTCTAACCGCCCAGGCCCGGTTAGTCGGGTTAAGACAGGCTTGGTGGCGCCCTCATTATTTTACCGTTAATTACCGACCTTCTGGCCGTTACCCTCAGATAATCTCGTTAAAGGACCCGCCCATCTCCACTGAAAGTCTAGCTCGGCCTAACTTGTTGCGGCGTGGGTGGCGGCCTAGGAGATATTTCGTCCCGATTTCGTCCCTTACGGCACGCGCCGGCCGTTTCGTTATTGTATGAGCCGGTGCGGTGTCGTAAAGTCAGTTTAAGACCGTAACACATAGAGTGTAACAGTAAATTGGGTTTAGCCCTGCCGTTACTTTAAATTTTAACATTTAAATAATTGTTTACATTTTTTTATTTTGTTAGCTAGTTCAATGAACATGAAACCCTCTTAATCTCTCAATTCGTTATAAAAAATATTCATCCGCCGAAACAAAAGTTTCCTCTGGTCAGGCTGAAACTGACATTAAATATATGTACAAAAAAACCCATTTTGTTCACATCATCTATTGATATTAGCACACAAATGAAAACATACGAAATACAAAGTAAACACACATAAACACAAATCAATGAAACAAAACAAGTTTAAATCACCAAGTAATCTACGTGCCAGATACCTGGATCTAATTGTCTCTTAAAGACACTTAAATGTCAAAATGTCTTAAGACGGTACTGGCTTAACTATGACCCAGATTGCGTTTTAATATATTTAAATCGGGTGCGAAATATCCGTTTAAGCATAAGTATAATTTAGTGAGGGGTCTAATCAGAACAAAGAAATTTTTTAAATCGATAATATATAAAAATACTGTGGTGGTGCCGTCTAAAGTGAGACACACTGTAGATTTTACATTGATTGGCGGTCTAAAAAGTTCGTAAAATCAACATGTCGGAGTTATATAAACATGCTCAACAAAAGTCGCAGCCAACACGTTGAATAAACGACATAAATACGTAAATAAATAGTAAAAAGAATTACTCAAATTCAACATCTAATTTAGGTTGAGACACTGATGTTAACTGTTTAACTGAAATTCAACGTTTAATTTTTAACGAGTAACTTCTTTTCGAGTATGTCAACGTCTTTCCAACGTATTTTAAACGTACTTGTGCCTTCTAGGATATCACCGGCCAATCTTCCGACTTAGATTTACGAGTTGTGGAATAAGCAAGTTGGTTGTGCCCTTATTAGGTTTTGAACATTTTAAAATGAACTCACATAACGCTATTTGGCTTACATTGAAATGTTCTAAGATTATCGCAAATTTATTCTATTGTGTATATTGGAGCATTTGGCGGTGTCAGTATATCGTCTTAAACATTTGTTGAATATAACTACGATTACGTTTTATTTATTTTTTGCGCCTTCTTCTTATACGATTTCAACTAAACTCCATGATTCCCTGGTTTATTATTTCGGTTAAGGTATATCGTACTGTTTTATATACGAATAACGGAAATCTATTCAGATGAAATTTTAACCCCATTCTCTTTAACTTTTTTTTGGGGCTACAGTTTCTTTATTTCAATGCGTCCTCAGAGGATTGTACTATAACGTGCAAGTATAGACAATACCTTGTCTTACGAATACGGAAATATAATATATGGAACTTGCAATGATAAACGTTAAATTAATAGACAAGAAATTTTACGAATGGATTACACAAACAAACATAAGCAAAATACGTTGTGCAACAGGCTAGCCAAATGTAGGGGCCTAGGGATAACAGATGAAATCGCTTTATTCAAGTGAAAACCGGAAGAATAGGAAAGTTCCAATTACGCTAGGCGGATGACCATATATCTAATACTTACTATATTGCTAGCGGCTATGAGTGGGAAACTCACCGATGAAGTGAGACACACAACCAACTCCTTCATGTATACGTTGAGCTGTGCGCAAGCGCGGCGGCGTCGTCCGCCCAATGGGGAAGTGGTCAAGTTTAAAATTCGCTTCTAAAGGCGGAGTTCGAATTCTCACGCATGCGCATGAGACGCGTTATACTCTAAGTGAGACTATGTCGGCGCCGTAATGTTTTCTGAAGTTTCCAGGCCCTACCAGCAATATATGTGTATTATATATATGCGGATGACATATAGCAAGACACAGCTGCTCTCGATTGAAATAGAAAAGTCAAGGGTAGAAGCAAATGGCACAAATTAGAGGAAGCTTATGTTGAATATTAAAATGAAAGAAGGCCATAGAGAGAGAGAGAGAGAGAGAGAGAGAGAGAGAGAGAGAGAGAGAGACCGAGAGACCGAGATACTATACTTTAATGAAACTACTATTATAGCTTTAGCGCCAGCAAAGGTAATATACATAGGTGGTTCAGCTGAATAGATTCAAAATTATGGGTGATAATGGGTAATACGTAGATAACACCAAATTCGTTATATGAAAAACAAACTTGGAATTTAATTAAACAGTTTAAATAAGACATTAAGCAAGTTTTTTGTTCGCCAACCATATGGCGCGTATTGACAGACGCAGTTGATTACGAGACATTCAAATATTGGCTTGCGTAGTTATTTTACAATAAAGCTTCAGTTTTTTTTAAATACTGTATTATCCAAATGGCGAAAGTTCAGCATTCTTTGTTGCCTCAGTTCAAATCTACTTAAAAAAGATTACATTGTAAATAAAAACATAAATTCAACCTTGATCAAGAACTGTATATCAGTTAGATTATCCGTTTAGTATTCTACACAAACAAAAAATACAACATAATTTGGAGAAACACACAAATCAAATGAAATTTGGTAAACAACGGGCGATCAAATTGAAGATCTGCAATAAGTAACCTCCATAACGAAAGCGATTTAATAAGCTATCGGCCAGTATTTTAAAGGTCACTAATCTGACCTTACCTTTAATTTGTAGTTAAAACAAACAAAACCGCATCAAAATTTATTTAGTAATGAATAAAATGCCATAAGCACTAACGTTTTGATGCGCTTTTGTTTATTACTAAGATTAACCTCAGATTAGCGGTCTTTATAAGACTGACCGTTAGTGGTTTAATCGCCGGTTACACGAAAGAGAGGAACAAGAAGACTCTGACCAGTAACGTTGTCCACTTGCGATGAAGGAGCGGAGCAGTCGGTCAGAACGGACTCGTGGTACCAGACCATACAATTTTTCCCAGGTAAAGCTACAACATTAGAAGATTTGAGGCAGATACCTTAAAGAATGCTGGGAGTACTCGGAAAAAGTGAGAAGGAAAAAAGTCCTTAAAATTAGACTAAATATCAGAGCACGTGCAGGTAGTTGTAACAGTACCATATTTGAGGTCTTAGGTGGCCAGCATGTTATATACTAAATAACTAATAAAACTAGACAGTTTCCGGCTATATTTACTAAACGACACTAAAAGGTTCTTTAAAAAATACAGAAAAAGCTCGACGATAAAGATGTACACGTAAAATATAAAAAAAATGACAATTGCAAATATAAATTTGGAAAAAAAAATATACGCAATCTGATTTATTCAAGGACGTTCAAACTTGCAGAAAGTACTGTAAGAGTATATTATGATACTAGTGTATCAGTACTCCTTTAAAGCACGTGCGACTAGTTTAAAAGCACGACGCTCTAGCAGAGTGCTTTTAACGTCGCTAGTGCTTTAATGGCAGTTATACATGTGTATCATACGCATTTTTTTCTACGATGAAATATTGAAACTTAGTTCGGTGAAATTTTTTCCGTCATATTGTGTTAGATATTCTAGGTTATGTTGACATTCAACCTTATGGCAAAGCGTGTTTTACGAAATTATTAAAACACGCCTCCAATGCCAACGTGCCAAAAAGACGTATTTCGGGCACTAACATTAAGAGTGCTACAAAGTCGCTTTTTACACTAGAAACAGTGCAAAAAGATGTCATTTTAACATGATCGTAGAAAAAAGCCCATATAGAGGAATAATATTTTAGGACTTAGAAACGTAGCTATAAAGTATCAAAAATAAAATACGGGAATGACTTCGGAGCACGTAAGAAACGAAAGGCGAAAAATTTCGGATGGACAGAGGCCTAAAAACCGTTAACCCAAATTTAAGTGAAAAGGAATTAAAGTAGAGAGAACGACCGCAAATATGCTGCCAGAAATTCAGGCATAAAACAAAGTCACCCTAGAGAAAAAAGTTGAATTCAACACTGAAAATTAATTAATCCCTACTTGAGCAGGTGGAATTATAAAACGTATGTAGGAAGGTTGAGTGCTGGTAGCATCCTACTCCTAAATATCTGTATACTATATACGGCACTATTTTGAAATTATTAAAACTAGATAAATTTATTATTTTAGGGAAAGATTGTACTTTTTAACATGGTGTATTATGTTGACCTAGCTTTATACAGTGCTTATTATATCATTATTTTTGTAATTAATAATTAAATTAAAATTGAGCACACACAACACAGATTAGTTTGAACTTTATTGCCTCTCTGTAAGGCTAATTAAAAATATGATTATTTAATTATGCTTTACTGTAATAAAGGGTATGTTGCTTATTTCATATTCTATTCATTTACAACTTATGAAAACTTTTGAGCCAACTAGCAATTTAAGACTCGCATCTGCAGGGTTGGGTTGTTACACTGTTAATAAATTTAACCATTGCTTGGCAAATGCTCGGTTCTGACGAATGAGAAATAACCTGAAATATTTAATCCCAGACAAAGCTGTTCGAAACACACAGAATTCATAATATCTTGAAAACAAATTAAACAACAATCAATCAGTTCACCTCAGGTAAATTATAACAATGCTTTTCTAATAATCAGTTATTTTGGCTAACTTGGAATTTGTTTTTCAAGTGCAAAGGAACGCCAGAAACGCCGATTCCTCTTCCGCTTTTCCGCAATGCCAAGGGTGCTAAGCTTATATTTGCTTACTGAAAAGGTTTCAGCTGCTGTTGCTTGCCTCTGGATCAGGAACCAAACTTCCTATAGTTCAACCATCTTGCTGTCCGCTTGTCGCAGCTCCCAATCTTGTTCAATCTCGGCTCGAAAGACGACCTCGCACAGGCCAGGGTTGGAATGTACGCTAAGCTTGTATATGATTCCTGGCGATATTTCAGTTGCTGCTGCCTGCCTCTAAATTACAAATCAAGCCTTATTCAGGTCCTGCACATTGCTGTCTGATACAGACTAATCTCTAATTTACTCTGGAACACTGCCAATTTAACCACAGCTGGCCCCCCATATACAGGAAATCAAATAAAATGCACAAAGGGGCACAAAATATTTTCTTTTCTCAAAAAATTTATCAAAATCAGTGAACCAAACAACACACAAGCTTTCGGCTTAGCTTTCCTAAGCAAACAATAACACACGACTCTCTAGGTCACCATAACAACTTGATTTCCGATTGTTTATCTGAAACTATACATTCTTTGGTCTTAATTTCTAATTGTTCTGGTAAATGTCATTCAGGAAACTCTAACCTCACAATTGGTCACAATTTCTCACTTTGAGTTATTAAAAACTGGTTAACACGCCACTAGTGCATTTTCGTAGTATTCAGTAATTCTCAGGTAGCTTCTTATATGCTTCTTATATGCAGTTTGGAGCGGGAGCGGTTTGTGTGAATTAATTTAATAATTGATTCGCATAAATAGTTTTTGTTTTAAAGTTAATTTGTTAATTAATATGTTACACATCATTTATCGTTTTTACTTTAAATAAACGGACAAGTAGAATAATTATGATTATACAGCGCAATACCACACGCGACCTTTAGCTGTCTAAGTGGTCTAATCCTGTTATTCCTAAATGATACTTTGTTTATATTATTTTTGATAAATAGCTCTTTTTATATGTATGTATAGATAAGGTTCTTCTTTATTATTACTATTATTATTATTGTATATTCATGTGTTTCATTTTCGAATAAATATTATTATTATTATTATATACTATCTGTATATCTGAACCTTCTTGCACTGCTTTATTGCCCCTTGAGCTGCGTCATCGATTGTTGGCATTTCAACATGACTGCAAAGGCTGCATTAAACCTCTGTAAAGCCTGGAAACAGCTTTGTACTAAAACGGCTTTATTATCGTGTCCTGACGTTATACAATTAACCTGTCTGTCATCATAAACTTAGTTACATTTGCCATACTGAGCACAAATTTTAATACAAGCTGATCGCAACTCTGACGATACTGTTTTATACAATTACTAATCTCTCTTAACTTGTTACAGTTATTGGTAATCATGTTTTATGTGATTATCTATGTTTACTCGTGACTTTTACTATTGCAATAAATACAATACCAATTCTGGGTCTATTTGAATCTTTCGTTAACATTCCTAAGTTAGCAATGCAATCAGAATTACTGTAAGCATCATACCATTACAGTATTTTGAACATAGTCAGTTAATATAGTCATGATTACTACACAAAACATAAAAACAAAAAAATTGTAGATAAAGAAAATAAGTATAAATCAAAGCATAAACTATACACTACATTAAAAGAATCTTCACGAAATAAAGTCAGAGAACAACCGCAATAGGGCTAGCCAAGTGGGGTCTTGTACACCCCGAAAAAATTAGTAGCACTTTCCTTAAATATGTGCTGGTATGCATGTTATGTATGTCTGAATAATTAAGATTTTCAAAAATGGAATACGGTAGACAAGAAAATTTTGAATACATTTATATGTATGAGGTGTTCTATGCACACCATCTGATAATTTACGAGTTAAATTCAGAAAGAGAGAGATACATAGATTACAGCAACACTAGACAGAAGTACCTACAAGGTACCAAAGAAGTTCAATCGTCCTAAAGAAGATCAGTGAAACCAAATAGAGCGACCTTTCTTACACAGCGCAACCAACCACCCAAAAATAAAATTAATATAACGTTAGTAGAAACCCTATGGGTTGCTACATGGCCTCTTGAATGCATATCTGAGTGCCATTTCATGCCGTTGAAGACGTTTCGCAAAAGTTTGCTGAATTATTTGATTTTTTACAATCAATACTAGTAATAATAATAAAAGTTTTATTTCAGTTCTTCTAACCAAATAATCCACTTTTCGTGCATTGCAAAAAATTTTTCAACCATAGCTGTTACCATTGTTTTTGTTGTTTTAGTGTATGACGTCATTTGCTTTGACAGCCTTAAGACAAGCGAATTACAAACTTATATTATGTTAATGCTAAAAAAATACCACTTCCTCTCTTTATTAAAGAATGTTTATTGAAATAAACTCTAGCAATTGCAGCTACTTAATCAACTACCATTTAAGTTGCACTTATACGAAATTTCAACTGAATTCAAGTACTATTTAGTATATCTCTATATAGAGCAATATTCAACAGTAGTATCCCAAGTGCATTGAAATAGTCGATTATATTTTGACGTTGTCTGCTAGCATGTTTTGCTAAAAAAATTGTCAAGTAAATTTTATGCTCAATAAGAATTCTAAGTGCGTATGAGATAATTATACTTCGTCAGAGTATAACATTGGCGTGACTGTTCAATTCACCTGACATTTGTCAAAAAGTGACCAATGAAAATCCAGAATTTTGAAGTTTCTTGAACAATCAAAAACATATCAGCGGATATATCTTAATAGAAGGTATTCAAGTGACTATTTTAAACAAATGTGATTTTTATTAGAAAAAGTCAATACTAGTGTTCTGTTACTATAGAAATTGCATAGTTTGTTGCCAGATTTACTGAAAACTAATTTGAAATAGTAGTTTGTATACCAAGGCACTGAAGTTTAACTTTTTATCACGAATGTGGATTTAGTTGCCGAGGCCCGTAGGGCCAAGGCAAATAAACCACATGAGGGATAAAAATGAACTTCAGTGCCGAGGTGTACACTATGTTTTATTTGAAATCGAGAAATCGTGAAATTACAACATTTTAACCCACTTTTGTAGGTTATGTTCGGTCGATTGACGTTTATCTGTAGCCTCGCCTCCTACAAAAAAGTCATAAAACAATGGATTACTTCACTGCCGATTTCTCGTATTTTAATGACGATTTTGGCGTACTTCACTGCCGATTTCAAATAAAAGTAGTTTGCCTGTGATTGTTATATGTATTAATAATTAAAAAAAGTTAGAAAATGTAGATAGAATTTCAAAATATTTACTGATAGAAAATTACATAGTGTCCTTATGTAACACGATTGAAAAATAGCCTAATACACAATAATAGCATACAAGCTTCCAAATGAAACGTATTGAAGTGACGTGTATATAAAACAAGCTGCTTTTACGTTTATGATTTTTTATCTTCCCTATTTACTCATTTGATGCGTTGTGTTTGGTCAAGGTGTAGGAAAAGTATTTAAAAGTAATATATTTTACTTCATGAAAAAAATAATACGTCATCTAACAACTACCTTTAAAACACCACTATTTTCTGTGAAAAGTGGGGTTACATTGTTTCTTGATTTATCAATTATACTATATAGAATATTTAAGAAATATTTTAAGACTTATAGAATGCCTCCCATCCATCAGCCTTATCATGGTTACCGCTAAGTTTTGCTATAGCATGCGTAATTAACGGTTTTAACGCAATTTCCGATCCAGCAGTGTAGGGTTACCAGGGTAATCTCTTTCACGGGAATACATATTCCAAACCATGAGACTCAATCATATTGATCTCTACAGTTACAAAACAAGTCTGGCAACGAGACTATTATGCAAACTCACGATAACGCGATGGGGTTTAAATTAATTTCAGGTGAAACCTATTATTTGTTGGAGTAGGCTTCCGCGGGATTACGAAATTGTTTCTGGAAATTTCATATTTGCACTTAAAGGTAATTAATTAATATTAACGTGGCACAAATGAATATATTAAGTGGATTTAATGCTATTCAGATTTGGAACCATGACGGTCCTATCTGAGGTAGTTTTGGGGTGGATGCAGTCGCATATCAAAGGAAAAGCTCAAGAAAGCTCTGAACAATGCAAATATAATTATTCAGGTCGAATGTGTTAATTTTATTGAATAGCTAAAGACGTGTCGTATACTACAAATAAACATAAAGTAAAATTTTGAACAAACATAGTTGCATAAACGATCAGCCTTTTCAGAAACTTATTCTTTTGCAATTTACACTTACTGCATTACAGAAGAGACAAACTGTGGAGCTCTTATTTACACACAGGCTTGACATCATCTTATAGGTTGACTTTCCAAAAACAAACTTCATAATGGAGTCTTGATTCAACTTGTGCATAGTACAAGTTCAATACGTAGAAGGAAACAACATTAATTTAATTTCTCAGTTAGAGCAGAGCAATGCAGTTCCCCAAAGATAGCCGTCGATAGTTAAAGCTAGAAATTTTGCTGAACTTGTGTAAGTTAAAACAGTAGTGTTATCTATAGAGAGATCTATCTAGAGAGATTTAGTTCACTAAACTGCTACCGTTTGTGATGTAATATGTATCACATAATGGGTTTTAGCAGGATTAAAATAGAGATAGTTGAGGTTGAATCAGGAATTCAGCATAGATAGAGCTTTGTTGTAACTATCTTGTAAACGAAGGTCGCGTGGAATTCCGAAGAATGAGTGTAATTTGAGCTAACAACTTGTTTCCATCAACTTACCGAGAGTGCTACTACTTGAGTTAGCAAGGCACTAAAATTATGACTGGTTTTGTCTTAAAAACGTACAAATCCGCAGATGTGACTACATAAATAGTCATGTAGAAGTGTTATCAAGGAACAAGTTTTCTTCCGCAATCAACTCCCCAGTTTTATTGTTTCAAGCATCGATACGAATGCAGTATCGGCGCCACGGTTTTATTTTAAATTAATGTGGATTAATTGAAATGTACTCTTATTCCACTTCTGACAATTTTATTGGAACCATCTTCATCTTCAGGTTTGGTGAGTGAAAAAAATTGACCTGATGCTGTATGTAACATTTATAATTTTCTTTATAGAGATTATGATATTGCTTTGTCGCTGCATAATTCTCAAGTCTGATTCATGCTGTTCATTGAAAATGATTTATTATTACATCACACACTTATATGTTCACGTATTTGAATACCTACCAATCAAGAGTGTGCACTGCTAATGATCTTTTTATTGCCACTTTTTCCCAGTGTACAGTCCTAGTAATTTTGGACCTTCAGTTGCCAATGTCAATGAATACAAACATCCATGTAAATGTTTCCGACACTCTTGCGATTGGATGCTATCAGATGAAGGAATTGTACATAACACTTATTAGTAGCTTCAGCGTACTTATGCGAACGTTTTGTCCGTCCGTCCGTTCGTCCGTCCGTCCGTCCGTCCGTCCGTCCGTCCGTTCGTCTGTCTGGATCGCCTGTAACTTTCGAACGGCTACCTACAGATATCGAAATTTTGAAAGGAGGCAAAGTTGTTGCTAAGGTCCCGAGCACCTTCATGCGCTATTTGGTTTTGGCAAAAGGTGGCGATTTTCCACTTTGCAAAATTTCCAAGCATTGTAGCACAGTGGCGGCTTGTCCACTTGGCGCCATCTACAGAAGTTCGGTGGTCACGTTTTGAACTACACATTCTGAAGCTACCCTTTAGACCTGTAGTTGAGCAGTTTATTTCAATTAACAAAAGTCCAGAACGTCTAACATGTCTGGAACGTCCGAGACTGCTATAAGCAACTTATGCACATAGTAGTCTGTATTGCACGCTGTAATCTTACAGAATCAGGTGTTGAAACACTGCGTCTAGGGTTCCAGAACATGCAATTTCTTTAGGTATAACATAAAAATATCCTTGTAGTCTACAAAAATGCAAATGCGTTAGTAGTAATATTTAATAGTTCTGTTTTGCAACAATTCAACGATTACACTGGACCTTCGCATTCAATACATCTCACTGAAAAAATTGTAAATACTGAAATGACCAACATTGAAGGTTGAAAGTAAAGGAAACTAAATTTTTTATTACAGGCCTCATGGATCCTTATAACATTCTGAAAAACCAGAGAAATGCAAGCGCGTTTCAAAATTGTTGGCTAAAGCGTACAAAGTCTGTATGAGTAGGACGGATGAAAGTATTTACTTTTTTTTTGTTCTCCATATCTACTCAATATCTTATAGTAGACGTTAAACATCCAACCTGAGTTAAATGTGGTTACTTTCAATTCCACATATAATAAAAAAAGGTTTCATCAGACATAAATTTAGTTCTAGCAACTATTTAAAGTAACTTCAAATTAAAAAATATAGTGAACATCAAAATCGGCCACTAAATAACAAAGATAAGGGAACGAGAATAAAATGACTTGGCTTTAAAAACACATAAAATATCGAAATATATTGCGAACATAAATTTAACAGTATAATATATATTAATACGCGTAAATAAATTATTTAGAAGTTTAAGCCCTAAGCAAAACTTTTTACGGTTTCTTTAGTTAATCTGGAGTTATGCGGCCATTAGAACAATAGATGTGCCCTTATTTCTACGCTAGGATAAAACTAAAAATTACCGATGCGATTAATCATTGCAAGTTCGGTATTACTAAGATTAATGTAATTTTTAGCCATCTATCGGAAAATTTATGCCGACCGCAAGCATTGCTTTGTTGAACAAATATGTGTCTGTGGTAAAGTGGTTTTATAGGCGTACACCTGATGTGTGCCATAAATTTTAGTTGCGATTATTTTATCATTATTTTTGTATTGATTAGTGCAGATGAAACACCAAAGTATAATACTTGACAATACACATATTTTAAACTATTCTAAAATATTGCTTATTAAAGTTTCTAACGGTGTCACCCTAATCTCCTAAAATACATAAAATTTGCTTCACATACATAAATATAATAATATAATATTAAGAAATTGCTTGATTTTCACGAGAATTCGACGTTAATATAAAGCTTAGTCCAAGGTTATGTTTCAACGTTAGTTCAACATGTCTGTGCACACTGGGATTTTCCGTCTTATACGGACCTATCCTATTGGTTCACTACCCAGGCTAACTCAAATCCTAGGTTATATATGTTACACAGTTATGAGTAGAGATTGGAAAAGAACTTTCTTATAGCTGCTAAGTAAAAAACAATATGGGCGCTAGTTGCCATGAGTGACAACGATTGTGGAAATTTTATGTAAATTTTCTCATGTTCTACTCGCTCCTTGTTTTATTATATTTAACACAACGATAAACTCGAGCTAACTAGCAGTCTAAATACTCTTTATCTACAGTGCACAGCTTGTATTTTGCTCGGGTCTGGTCCTAGTCTAAAAAATCTGTAAAGGGTTTTACACGGAAATGACCGCGCAGGTTACCCTTTTGAAGAAAAATTTAAAATATTGTAACGACCTTGGGAACAGGCCGTTGCAGACGCGTGAATCAGTGGACGGAATATTCGAGAAACGACCTTTGAGGCAGGTGCAACGGATGACTCACGCTTTCGAGAACGCGTTCAAGGTCAACATACGCGAATGCGTCATGCATTTGCCGGAAAAGCGAGTAAAGCCTCGATTGTTCTAGAATGACTCATTCGTGATATATAAATACGTGTCAGCAGGAATAGACAGTTCAGTTCTCATCAAACTCGAAGCGCGTAATATAAATGAACCCGTGTGTATATAACTCTAGTGAAATAAATAACATAAATGTAACCATATAAATCATTACTGTTAAGTCGTGCAATATAAATAAAGAAATTATCGTTGTTAGAAATAGTTCGTTAGTTTAAGTAATTTGTGTTCTGCCTTGATAATTCTTGTGTTTGTAAATAATCGTAATTAATCGTTGTAAATAAATGTTTAATACAAGAAGTGTCGTATAATTTTTAATAGCCCGAACGTAAAAACGTAACAGTGGCGTCAGGTGTGCGGGTTTTGTGGCGTTTTGTACCAGGGGCTATAAAAAATTATTGAACAAACATTAAATAAATAAATGGTTTAACAAGTGCCGGTAAAACGACAGTCGCATAAAGAAATTTAAGTGTACAGTGAGGATGCCTTTGACGAGATCCAAGATGGAAGCCTAATTAAGCCAACTCTTCCAGCTGATCCAACTTAGCCAGGAGAAGGCAGAAAAAACGCTAGAGGATCTTGAGAAAAAGCTGAAAGCCGGGCAGGAAGCACTTAAGAAAGTACTTAAGAAACAGCTGAAAGCCGGGCAGGAAGTACTTAAGGAAAAGCGGAAAACCGTGCTAGCGGATCTTAAAGATAAGCTTAAGGAACAGCTGAAAGCCGGAAAAGTACTTAGGGAAGAGCTGAAAGCCGCGCAAGAAAAAATAGTCCAAAAACTTGAGGAAAAATTGAAAGCCATTCAAGAAGACCTCAAGGATGAACTTGGAATTGAGAGCCGGCCGAAAGAGGATCTTAAAAGGACCAGATGATCTTAAAAGGACCAGAGGATCTTAAAAATGGGCGTGGGGAACAGCCGAAAGCTGGGCGAATACTTTTAAAATGGGTTTCTTTTGTTTTTTCATTTTTTTCTTGTTAACTCCTATTTTAAATAGAACAACCGGCATATTATTAGATTTTTGAATTCAGCTTACAATTTTTTAAAAAAATTGTCTCTTCCACTAACGCTCTATTTTGTACCGTTTTTGTAGAATTTTAAATTTTTGAAAATTTGGCAAATGCTTAAAAATTAAAAATCAAATTTTTATATATAAATAAGATCACTGTAAAAGAAAGTTGTGTGAGTGTATCACACCAGATTTTTTATCATTGCGAAAAACTGATTCTCAATGAATAGAATAAAAACGTAGGACGCTTATCGGTTGAAAATATTCTTCCATTTATTATTTCATTAAAGAAATAATTATTAGTCAAAGAATGCTCTCGTAATGATAACATAATTATTTTAGAAAAAGTATACAAAGGAATAAATTCAATGGAACACTCGTAAACGGCTGATGATGTTCTTCTTGTTGATATAGACGAAGAAATGAGGTAATTATGGTAATATGAAGTTAATTACCTGGTTAAAATGGAAATAGGGGTAAACAGGTAATTAATTGCGAATTAAGATAATGATACCAGTGCAGTTTTACACTGATAAAATCCAATTAATCATCATTATATTTGATGTTTATCAGTGAAAGTTTACTTTATATGTCTGAGCGATTTCGTTCAATAATTATCCATTTTATTGTTATAGTTATTCTTTGATTGACAATACCAAGAACATATTCTGTGACCAAAAAACACAGCAACTTTTATTCTTAATAATAAATAGTCCCATTTAAAAAAATTAATTACAAGTTAAGGAAAAAATAGAAAAATAATTCTATTGCTTTATGTCCTGCGCCCCATTATAAAGTTTATGTGTATTTAAACAGATTTTCCAAATAGTAACAAATAACGAGAAAATCACATATTAACCTATTTTTTTAATTTGAAGTGATAAATAATTTTTTTGTTATATTATGTGTAGCTTTACACAGGCCATTTAGGCCCACAGCATTGTCATCTATTTCCATTCCAGTTTCTTACACCTTTGTCTTTTAAGTCATCTTTTCTCCACCGTTTCCCTTCCCCTCTTTTTCTTGTAATTAGGCGTTTTTCAATTTCTTTTTTTCGGTATTCGATCTTCTGACATTCTTTCGATGTGGCCTGCCCACTGCAATCTTCTTGATTTTATATACATATCTATCGTTAGTTCAGCGTACATTTCGTAGATTTCTTTGTTTGTCCTTCTCTCATACCTATTTTCTACATTCTTTCCTCCCAAAATTCTTCTTAATATTTTCCGTTCCCATCTTATCAAGTTTTCCTGTGTTCTTTTATTCAATATCCACGTTTCACAGCAATATGTTGCAGTTGGCTGCAGCACTGTTTCGTAGAGCCCGAATTTTGTCTTTCTGGAAAGATGCTTTGATCTTAATAAATAGTTCAGGGTTCCAGACTTCTGTTTGCTTTTATTATTCTTGCGTCTATTTTTCTGTCCTCCTCGTATTTGCAGGTGATTTTGGCTCCCAGGTATACAAACTGCTTAACTTCCTCAAATTCCATTTCTCCCTGGCTAGTGGTTACCTTTGGAGTAGTGGTGTTAAGTCCAGATTCTCCTATTCTCATTATTTTACTTTTCCCTTGATTTATCTGCAAGCCCATTTTGGATGCACTCTCTGCTATTTGCTTTGTTATCTCTTGTAGTTCTTTTTTTACTCCTAGCTATAATGGCAACGTCGTCAGCATATGCTGTGATTTGATGGCACTTATACATTATGTCCCCTACTCGGTTCAGGTTGGCGTCTCTAATTATTTTTTCTAGTATTATATTGAACAACAGCGTAGAGAGAGGGTCTCCTTGCCTCAACCCCGTGCTGTCGTTGAAGTCTTCCGTTGTTTGACCTTTTATTCTAACGTTACTTGTTGTGTTTGCAAGTGTCATACTAAGTAGTCTTAGTAACTTTGGGGGTACTTCAAACTCATTCATAATTTCCCTTATCTTACTCCTCTTTATTGAATCGTATGCTCTCTTGAAGTCAATAAACAATACCACCGCCGGAATGTTGTATTCATAACAGGTAGTTAATGTCTCTTTTAGCGTAAATATTTGGTCAGTCGTCCCTCTGCCTTTTCTAAAACCTATTTTCCAAGTTGTGGTTCAACAATCGATTCTATGTTCTTCTTGATGAGTGTTGCTACTACTTTATAGGTTACGTCCAATAGGGATATCCTTCTATAATTATTACATTTAGTTTCGTCACTTTTTTTCAGGATGGGGATTATGGCAGCGCTCGCTCAGTTTTCTGGCATTCGTTCTTCTCTCCATATTTGCAGTATTAGTTCATACAATCGATTGTCTAATTCTTTTCCGCCATAGTTTACATCCTATGCCGTTATACCGTTGCTTCATGGGCTCTTATTGTCTTTGAGATTCTTGATTACTTCTGCTATTTCTTCTCTAGTTGGCTCATTACATTCTCTGTCCTCTCCGATCCTCGTGCTTGGTTCCTCTTTTCCCTCCTCCGTATCACCATTTAGCATGTCGCAAAAATACTCTCTCCATCTTTGTTTTATGTTGTCTTTTTTCTTATAATTCTGTTAATAATATCAAAACTAAGGACTGTCCACCATCGATACGCTGTTCATTTATAGAAGGTAGATATATAAATCGATCATTAGCCGAATAATTTCTGTGGCTCCTACAGTATTAAATTCTACGGTAAACCTTCTCAACTTCTAAAAATGTAGAAAGAGACAAAATTTATATTGATATGTAATGTGCTCACTCTGTTTCTGTTATGTCCAAGACCTAGTTTGATCACGAACAGAACTTTAAGCTGCATGAAAAATACTATGCTTCCCTAATTTTTCCAGAACTAAAGTATAAAAAACAGAATTTCATTTTGTAAGATCTTCACCCGGTATCTTTTGGGTCCAAGATATGCCTATCTTCGATAATCGTAAAAAACCAAATATTTGCAAAATATTACTTTTATCGAACTAATAAAGTAGTTCTTGAGTTAAATCAAAATAAACAATTTTTTCAGTTTTTACCCTGTATATATTTGACAAAAAGTATATGCGGGTTCTAGCACAGTAGATATCTAATTCGCATTAAAATATTGTTATCCTCCAACTAATAGTTTTTATGCTGTAGCGCCAGGCCGAAAAATAGACCGATGTACAGCATATACTGAACCATGCGAACACACCGACCCTTGAGAGGAATGGGAGTCGATCATACACCGATATACCGGGTGTACCGAAAACCTCAACAGAAAAGTGAGTGACTGGTCCGTGAGTGAGGAAGAAAACCTCAGCGATCACAATTACATCTTCTTCAAGATCCAAGACCGGATAGTAAAGAGGTGCCAAGAACAAGTATGTAGGAAAGGAAAAACATTTGATAACAAGAGGGCGGGAATGTTCGTAGAGGCAATTAAACAAGCCACAGAAGAACAGAAGGATTACATCGCAGGACGCTTTATGACAAAAATTTAAAATACAATGAATACAGTATTTTAACGAAAAATTCCCGTATCGCTAGAAAACCAATGTTCTGGTGGAACGAAGCCACGGCGAGAGCAATAACGACTTGCATCATGGAAAAGCGGCAGGTAATGAAAGCAAATGCCAAATTAAACGCGAGACAAGAGCAGAAAAACGAGCTCAGGAGAAGATACAAAGAAAGCAAAAAAATACTATGGCAAGCTATAAAAACTGCCAAGAAAAATGCATGGCTCAAACTATGCACAGACATAGGTTATGATATCTGGGGAATAAGTTATAAGATTGTCATAGGTAAATTGAGTTTACGCACACCAATATTCTTGTCTGACGAAGAGCAATTAGCAACAGCCAGTCAGTTATTCCCCGCCTACAACATAGCTCCTGAAAGCAAGGAGGCGGGAAAAAAGATAAATAAGAACAAGGATCCGGATCCAGATGGGATTCCCCTAAAGATTGCTAAGCTGCTGTCGGAGGAAAACACCGAGTTGTGCCAAAGAGTTCTGGGAGGGATGATGAGACGAGGAGAATGGAAAGTGGCCAAGCTGGTACTATTCGAAATAAGAAACGGAAGATATATACCTCTCTGTTTACTAAATACTTGGAGTAAATTATACGAATATATATTAAACAGTAGACTGATACAAGAAATCTAAGGTCGAGGATGATTATCAGACCATCAATACGGGTTTCGGGAACTCCGATCCACAATAGACGCCATAAATAGGGTGATAGCCGCGGCGAAAGAAGCAGACGGACAAGAGACTTACGATGTGCTGGTAACCCGAGATGTCAGTAACGCCTTCAACTCGGTGCTTTGGGAGGGCATAGTTGACGTATTGCCGCCCAAACGACTATCAAACTAGCTGATAAACGCATTTAAAAATTACCTCTCGGATAGGAAGCTAGAAGTAGGATAAGCCATCACAATTTACGTTACTAGTAGGGTTCCACAAGGCTCAATCGTTGGCACCTCCTTGTGGAACCTGCATTACCATGAAGTCTTCGAACTGGAGCTGCCCATTGGTAGAGTACGCAGACAACCTTGCCATGTTGGTCTTAGGAGAGAGTCGATAAGAAATTGAAGCCAACATAAAGTGGTCAACAAATAGGGTAGGAGCATGACTGACCAGGAGGAAGCTAAGGTTTGCGCCGTATAAAACGGAAATAGTGATACTAGCTGGAAAGAGGAAACTGAAAGATATCCTAGTTACAATTGACCACCAAGATATCAGAAGCAATAAGAACCCCAAGTATCTAGGAATCAATATTGGAAAAAACCTCAACATGGGCTACCACATCGAGCAAGTTGCTAATAAGGCGGAGAGCGCTGTAGCCGCTCTTAGTCGACTACTACCAAATGTGGAAGGTGAGAAACCCTCACGAAGGAGGGTGTTGTGCTCCATAACTACTCCAACTGTATTATACGGCGCTCCAGTATGAATAAACACAGAAAGAAGCTGGAGATCGTTCAGCGAACAGCAGCGATAAGCAGCAGTATCGACCTTTGCGGCGCAAGTGGTAGTAGTGGTAATTCCTATTTACCTTATGGTTCAAGAGAGAAGGTATAGTTTAGGAGGAAGCACCAAGACACAAAAGGTAGCGGCAAGGGTAGAATCCCTAAATAGCTGGGAAGAGTAGTCCCACTATACCGCGACAGCCAGGTGGACAAAGCGTTTGATAAAATGGGTAAGACCATGGGTCAATAAAACCTATGGAGACGTAGGGTACCATCTTACGCAATTTATGACCGGCCTGCAGCTTCTAGCGATGTCGGATTGGAATACCGCGTCACTTATGTGCTGTTTCACTTGAATAGTTTTCACCACGGCTAAAGTTGCACGTCTTCGGCGGTTTGCACGCGCACACCTTCAGAAACACTTTTAAAAGGTGTACCCGCGCCCTTTACAAGCTTGGGAGCGAATGAATCTCCCACGTTATGGCGACTTTGGCTGTTCTTTGTTCTCGCTAACTTTGCGCATTTCCGCACGTTACATTACCGAATTCGTATGTAAAACCTTAGAGTATGAGGTCGCCTACACAGAGTTTCTTACTTATAATGCGCTGCTACTTGAATAGGACATAATGACATAATGCCAGGCTTTATTACTAATCGTGTGTATTATAAAAAAGTATGAAGTATGTAAATACAGATGGCACGAATTGGCCCGTTTGAAACTGTGTCACATCATTAAATTTAAACGTAATGTTTTTCCCCTGCTACTTAGTTTTTTATCTTTTCCTAAATCAATTCAATCAAATTTAATTCTGGATAATAAAGCGCAAGACGTAAGACCACATGTCCATCATTTGGTAGTAGAGTAAAAAGTACGATTATCTGAGGTATGCAGACTACACCACACTAGTTGGAGACACCAGAATTGATCTGCAGAATTTTCTAGAAAAAATAGAGCAAACCAACACATAATATGAACTCCAAATAAACCGCCAGAAAACAAAAGTTCTAATTATCGACCGAGAACAGGAATAGCACAAATGGCAAGATGTGATGTAGCCAGGCAATTATATACTTTGGCTCTTTAATTAACGGAACGGGAGGCTCCTTGCAAAAAATTAAACAGCAAGGTCGGCACGAGTCAAATTACAAAGATTTGGGCAGAGAAAAGCATCCGTAAGGAAATAAAGATCAGACTAGTAGAAACTTTGGTCTTCCCAATATTTCCATATACTTCAGAAACTTGGTCAGTGAAAAAAACAACCAAAAGAAGATAGAAGCCTTCGAAATGTATTGCTGGCGTCGGCGTCGTATGCTCCGCAAACCGTGGACAGCTAGAAGTAGAAACAATTCAGTTCTGGAAGAAATAGAACCACCGCTACGCCGCTTCCAATTAGTTCTCATCACCCGGCGAACTGATAGTTTATAGAAAAATATTAGAATGGGCAAACCCAAAAGTAAACGAAGGCGTCACTCCAATGTTGCTTAGACATAACCGAAAAGTATTGAACGAAATACCGAGGTCGGCCATCCAAAGGGCACAAAATCGAAGCGAATGGAGGAATCTAGTACTAGACAATATGCGAGGGTGGGCTGAAATGTAATGCACTCCTGCCTGTAGAACGCGAACGAAATGACCTACAGATACGCTCATGGTTGCATTCGGAAGCAACATCCCTCTTCTATGCGTTTGCCAAGTTTGAAGGAGTTTCGTTCACCAGTTCGTTTTTAGTAGCGAAAGTATGGACGAGTTAAACAGCCCGCGGTTAAAGAATTTTTAACTCCGGGAAACATGATTCTTACTGAAACTCATCGCCGTTTAAAGGCCATTTATGATGACCAGACTGTTGATAGGATAACTGTGAATCCATGGGTAATAAAATTCCGTGGTTGCGATTCCGGAAAAGCCGTAATTGATGACGATAAACGCAGTGGAAGTCCGATCACTGTCACATATGATGAACGTCGCAAACGCGGTCACAATTTGATCCAACATAACCGACGGTTTGCGATGTGATTTTGAGTGATTCGCCGGTCATTTTGGATCAAATTGTCGACACGTTTGCGACATTCAACGCCTGTGGCAGTGATCGGGCGTCCGCTGCGTTTATCGTAATAAATTACGACTTTTCAGGGCTGGCAACCACGAAATTCTATTACCCATCGATTCACAGTAGTCCTATCAACAGTATCGTCACCATGAACGGCCTTTATACGGCGATGAATCTCAGTACAAGTCATGTTTTCAGCAGTAAAAAAATTTTTAAACGAGCGTTGTGTAACTAGCGTTGACATAGCACGAGAACACGACTCCATACTTTCGCTACTAAAACGAACTAGTGGTCGAAACTCCTCATTTTGTTTACGTTCTACAGGCATGTATGCATTATATTTCAGCCCACCCTCGTAATAAACATTATTAAAGATCACAACAGGTTATGCATGACGCTATTATAGAGATAGAACAAGTTTATAAGTTATATAACGATTTTTAAGGTCTTTTATGATTGTATACGGTTGAGATTTGAATAACTTTGGCGAAACTGGTATGCCTTTTTGATGTAATAATTCAATCATTTTACTTTTGAATGTAGGTGCATGGGATACTATGATATGGAGCATTGTCTATCAAAACTACGGAGTTTTCGGTGAATTTGGAAGAAGCCGTCCTTTTACCCATCTCTCGTAAGTGATACCGTTCATATCGTGGCAATCTCCATCTTTTGTTCCAGATTGAAATGTTAATAAACAGTTACGAATAAAAACCCATCTCGCCGTCTGATGAATCATAATTAATCGTTGACTCTTCTCAATATTTGAACGCAACCCTTCGCTGCTATTGCCGCTCCAACTACTTGATTTTATATTCCCAGTATATATATAACTTTCATCCAAAAGACAATCGGCCTATTTTCAGTCGGTAATATATGATGTTTTGGAGCTATTCTATTCCTTTTGTACGGATACCGTTCTTCTCCATTAAAAGTTTTCTGTTGTGTTACGTTTTCTTCCAATTGAACCAATTTTTACTTCGCTCGTCTGAAAGACGAAAGTAGTATTGTAATCACGAACAAATCACCTTCCGATATTTCTTCAGATCTTCAAGTTTCAGGGTCCCTAAATGGCGAAAAACAGGTTTTTTCAATTCTGTCAGTCTGTCTGTCTGTCTGTCTGTCTGTCCGTCTGCCTGTCTGTCTGCCCGTCTGTTGGCAATATAACTCAATATATATATATATATATATATATATACCTGGAATAAAACCGGGAAAGTTTTACACAAATATATACAGGATGAGAACCTTAAAAAAATAAAAGTTTGTTTATTTTTCATTTAACTTAGTAATAGATACAAGTAATAATTTGTACATAGTGCAGGCTTATTCTTAAAATAAATGGAAACCAATAGATCAGAATAACTGTTTGACGATACAAAATCGAAGCACAAATTAGCGCGTTACTAAATACGTATGGCTGCAACGCAGTAATACGAGAGGTCGGTGCTTCGTGGGGCAGGTAGAAATTTTCCAGTCACTTACAAATCCTACAAAACGTTGTGGGCTGCACACGCGGTCCGCCTGCCGTTCGAATTCGACCACCGTACCGATTTTTTTATTTGAATATTTACTTAATTTATTAGAAACGTGAAGATATTTTTACTCCTAACTTAATTTGATTCTTAAAATTATTTAGTGTTACAATGTCGACGAGGGAAGTTCTGGGTAAAGCCTTTTACAGATGTTTTACAATTATTTTCAATAAAGACACTGAACTACACCAACCTAGATCTGTCATAAATTTTTCGGGTAAACCTTTGATGGTGACACGTCGTTCTGCTATTTCATAAAAATTGTAGATTATCAATAGTAATATAACAAGGGCGAGACATACTTACCGATAATTTTGCACACGCCAAGGGTTGAGTGCTGGTTGCAATGAAAACTGTCCCGAGGGTTGCCCGAGGGCAGTTTTCTAAGGGCAACCAGCACGATGACTCTTGGCACGGACAAAATTATATGTAAGTGTGTTGCCCGCGTTTATATTTGGAGATTATTACGCGAAACCCGTATACGCTCTATTTTGTAACGTTTTTGTAGAATTTTTGAAATTTTTTTACAAATGCTTAAAAATTAAAATCGAATTTTTGGCTAATTATGAGATCACTGTAAAAGGAAGTTGTGTGAGTGTATCACACCAGATTTTTTAAAATAAATCATTAAATCAATTATACCAGCGATTCAAACAAGTGCAAAACTAAATAGTATAAATGTTTTTTACAGGTTTTGGTGGTTTTTTCCAGAAAAACATTTTCTTCAATTTTTAATAACATCCTCTGCGAAACATTGGGTATTCTCAGCAAAATAGTTTTCGCTGGTTTTATTTAAGACAAAGCAGCGAGCGGCTAATTATAGCAGAATCTTTTCTGGCTAATGTAAAGTAATGCTTATTTTTAACATTTGTATACACTCGTACTCAACTCAGAAGAAGGATGAATTTAGAAACTTTCGCAAGCCAAGAAAATGTTCATGGAATGTTATTAGGAAACTCCGAATCAACTTCTATTTTCCCCAACTCATACCTACCCTTATTTTCTCTTATATTTTAATGTTACATCATACTTTTCCACTTTTCAATTTTCCAGTGAATGCGAAATGTTTGCAAAATATCTTAAAATATGTTTTACTAATGCTTTTACGGATGACTTCAGCGCATATTTTTACACGCACACCTGCAATGATCTCTTTATTTTAGGGCACCGGGTGATCCCAACGTGATAGGCTAAAATTCAATGATAAATATTTAGATTTAACATATTCTATTTAATCTTGAAGGCATTGTAGCGTGTTTATCCGAGTAACATTCCAAATATTTTGTTCTGTGCTACCAGCATTTACCCACTTGACTAAGGAAAATTCCAGTCTATCAAAATATGTCAATTACCTCCACAATTCCGATCACAACGACCTTTTCAGGAGCAAATAGATTAACCCTTCGAGTCTCCAAAGGACCATTTATATCATCAGAGGAAAATCAATTACTGGCTGATCGTTTAATTGAACTGGTTCAAATTGTCTTGCTTGTTAATACAGCTGGTACACTGCAGATTGACTGGTTTTGCCGAAGAGCGCCACAATTTACAGGAAATTATTTATATATAATACCGGAAGAACTATTCATTTAATTGATTATATTAAACAGATACTTAAAAAACGCATATAAGAACATTTCAAGGGCGCAAACACCGACATGAAGTGGAACTATTTGCGGGGGGGGGGATATATATTCCCAAGTAATAGGTTTGAGGGCGGGCCCCCCTTGTAAATTTCATCGACTAAATAAAAGTTGAAATGGTAGTTTGAGTATTAAATCATAAAACCAATCATCTTGACTATTAACACTGTCAAATTAATTTATTAATGTCAAGCGCGAGTTGAATAAACACCAACTTGGTGTTTTACACTGAATAAACGCCGACTTGGTGTTTATTCAATATAAAATTGGTCCAAATTCAAATTTGCATGGGTTGTAATTGGTTGTATTGAATTCGTAAACGTGTGAAAGGCCGGAAATCAATAAATACATTTGTAATATCAATATCCGTACTACATAAATTCAGTGGATATCTACAATTCACTAGGTCTTACTTAGAAAAAGCTCTACCTACACACGACACGATTGAACTCTGCTGACATGAACGACTACGAACGGAGTTTATATACGAATATGAAAAAAGCGGCATACTCGAATCTGCTTGAATTTCGTATTGTTTTCTTGATTGTGTGTATTTGACTTCCGCTCTTAACGTGACCAATGCTGAATTTCATGTGGTAAACTTACAACCGGTAAAGACAAGATTGCAATGTAAAAATGTCCTCCAGTAACAGCATTTTTGAATTTATCACACTCTTACGACTGGTCATTTTGTTTTCATGGGAGCGAAGGTCGGAAACTGTTTATTTTTTCATTTCTCACACAATTTACCCTGTTGGAAGGGATATCAGTTCCAAATATTTAGACAACAGCGTTTCGACATTTCACTCGGAAGTTTTGGAGACGAAAGTAAACTTCCGTGGAAAGTTTGTTGCTACATTTCTGTTATTCTCAAGAACATTGGGGACTCTAAGGTTTTTTATGAAATTTCTCTCAATAATTCACAACCCATCCAGATATTATAAGTTTTCAAGTTTGTGTTTCTACGTGTAATATTTCGTAACATTCACATAACGCAAATACTAGGATATAAGAATGATACACCAGACGCACTGTACAGTAACGTCAGCAAATTGTATAAACACTTGATTACTTGGCGCATGGGTCCTAATGCCATGCTTATTGTTTATGTTTCGAATTTACTATTTTATTTGTATGCTAACTTATTTGAGAGCCAAATATTTCCACGATATCTCTCGATATTAGCAAGGCAGGCGTATTCTAAAATAGTGATACGTAAACTATTTTGTCCCAGTTTCAGTTAAATGGCTTTGAGACCGATTTTTATCTTATTCATAGCTTAGTTCTAGTAAATATTGTAGTGATAACAATCACCACATTAAACAGCTAATATTTATATAATAGCTTCTTTTTTTGTTAGCCCTTATTTAATTTTCAAATCAATTATGTATTTTGAATAATTATTTTCATCGAGTACTCTTATCAGGGAGGTTCGCCAATCTAGTGGTCAGTTAATTGAATTTTAAATTGTATTCTTAAAATATTTGACTACTAAATGACATTTAATGTCAACTTGACTTCTACACCTTTTCAAACCAGGTATTGACAATTATACTTTACATTGAAACACATATCAATCAATTCACCCACGTAAGTACTATATTAAGTTTATTTTTAAACTTTCTTTTACTGATTGTTATTCAAATAGTTTTTATAAATTCTTTACACAAACCTTAAAACTTCTCTAGCTTTCACTGTAAAAATCCAACCAACAACAGCTTCCGATGTCGACAGTCTGCAACGCCTACCGTTTATTCCTCAAACAGTGACAACTATGATGGTCCTTCAACCCTCGATCTGCATCTATCCTGTCAATAACTCCTACTGTTCTTAGAATCCAGTCCGGCTCCCTTTTAAACGTCACGGTCACACCAATCGACTCCAGGTAAGTTTCAGTATTATTGATAATCTAAATCTAACCTTGTTTATTCTGCAGATAGTCCTATGTTTCCAGCAACACCCAATAAAATTATCCAAATCAATCAGCTAATTATGACAACCTTCTTTCAAATGCTTGACTTGTCTTCCATGAAACCACCAATGTCACCAATGAATCCTTATTATGTCTTGTATGGTACAATCTCTTCACCGATTGTATATCTTTATTTAAACGTTATACCTTCACACCCCATTAAACCATTATACCAAATAAGCCATTTATTTCAACTTTTTATTATCAAAAAGGGGTTTTCAAAAATTTAAGTACATTTTTTATGAGTTGTTTATGTAACTAATTAAACAACATTTTCATTCCTGTTAGATACAATTCTTATTGCACACTTATTTATTGTAAATATCCTATTATTACATGCTATTAATTCTTATCATTCTAACACATACATTTGTCAATTGTAACCTTGGCTTGAAACTTTATTAAAATTAAACTCAACCATCAAATTTGTATACTCAAATGTTATTTCAATATCAAATTACCTCACCCATTGTCTCAATTAACTTTCATTATACATTTAAAAATTAACAACCAATTTTATCTCAACACCTTAAGATTTGATTGTAGTAATCTTTCAACTACTCTTAGTGTATCACAACAATATAGGGAGCCCATATTTTGATATATTACTTTAGCAACTATAAAAGTGTTGTTGCACTTCAATGTATAAGAGAATCGTTATTTTAGCATTTTCAGAAGTGGTCACTCTTTATTTCCTCCCCAATATTGTAGTTGAATATTTTAATAGATGATAAACTATGGTCCATTGCATATTGTCAATTGTTTCGTTTAGAAGTTATGGTTGCAAATATATTAGCAGCAATTAATTTTTAGTTATTTACGGATGGGATTAATTATGAAAAGAAAATAAAACAGTTTTGTTTTATTTCAAAAATGAAGTTTTTAGCCAAATGTTTTATTTTATTTCACAATTGAATTATTTATATTATACTACGACAAGAATTGATACCTTCTTCGGAAATAAGAATTAGTTCTATTTGATTGGCTTTGGCTATGGTGGCATTTAAAATTTACATTTTAAAGCTTTTAAAAAATTTATTATTATTTACAGTTATTTATATCGTTTTTTAGTTCATAGTTGTAACTAAATCTGAAATATAAATCATATTATTAAGTTTATGAAACAATAACAACTCACAAAGTATTTCTTTTCATGGTTTCTGTGTTAATTTAGAAATGCAGAAGTTTCCTAATATTTTGTCCCTGGTGATTTCTTCTAAAATAACTTCAACAGCGAGTAAAAAGGGAATAATGTGAGGCTCATCTGTCGAAAAACAGGAAATTATTATATGAAGGATTAAATTAAACGTCTTACTTACACAACTAAACACATAAAATTGTGGATGAGCAACCAGCATACATTCTTATTTTTACAATCTCGTATACACGAAATGTAAAGCGCATGGATCAAACAAGTTGATTTAATTCAAAATATTAATGGATAAATAGGATCCCATTTGTTGAAACATTTATTTAGAAATTACAATAGTGAATCTAAATTGTTTTAATAAACCAATTATTTTGTAATATTATCGTATGTCTTGTTTAATGCTTCTATGTCAGATTTGTAGTGAGTTGCTTGGGTAATTTTTTAATTTCAATGCATTCTAAGTAAGCGTATTTAATGAGTTTCATTGTGTAAAATGTTTGGAGAACTTAAGTTAAAGTTATGTAGATTGTCAAATGCATGGTCTATTAGTGTTGTTTCAGGTTCCTTTTGTGTTCTTAATTTTGTTCTTATCGATTGTTTATGTTGTGTCATTCCTTTTATTTAATTGTTATGTTTGTCCTATATATAGGACTTTGCAATTATTATAATGTCCTTGATATACATGTGTTATTTTAAATTTTTATCTGTTTTTCTATACCTTTTTGTAAAAAATATTTTTAAAAGTGTTATAATTTTGAAAAGCAGTATTAATTTTTTTTAAATTTCTTTTCTATCACTAAGAAAAATTGGTTATAGCTTGACAGGCGTATTACAATTGTTTCCTTTTTGTAAAATGCTTAATCTTATTTCAATGTTTTTGTTTATGAAATCAGATGGATAGTAATTTCTTAAAAGTATGTTTGTGATTTTTTTATAATATTTTCTATGGTTTAGGATAATTGCACGGTCAACTACTCTTGATATTACAATTTTTTATATTTAAATCGTTGTTTGTGTTTTCATTTTCAATTGTGAATTGAAATCTTGGGTGAATATTATACAATTTTTGGAAAATTTTACTTTTTTGTTTTTTTTTCTGCCCCCATAATAATGCCATCTACATATTGTTGATAAAAAGAAATCTCTTGAGTACTTTGAACTAGCTTTTTATATCTATTAATACTAATTCAGCTATAATACTTGAAATTGGTGAACCCATAGGTACTCCAAATTTATTACAATAAATAGTATTGTTACAAGAGGAGTAAATGTGTATTATTCAAAAAAATTTTTAGTACATTTAGAAAATCTAGTTTAGGACTTTTTGTAAAATCCGATATTTTTTCAGTGGTTTTCAACTGTTTTTAAGCAAAATTAATAAGTATATTTGTGTACAAGGATACAACATCTAATGAAAGTAGTTCATTATTTCTAGGTAGGATTATGTAGTTAATAAATTCTTTACATGACTAGAAGTCTTTAACACTAAATTTGTTTATATTTGTTACGTTTGATAAGATTTTTCGAAGAGATTTTGATCATTTGTAAGTGAGATTCCACACAAAGTATACAAAACCTAGACAACACTATAATAAAACGTCTTCTAAGAAACAAATATTAGAATAATTACACACACCAAATTCCATTAAGGACTATAGTTTCATATATGAGTCCCACTTACAAATTATCAAAATTTCTTCGAAAAATCTTGTCAAACATAACAAATATAAACTAATTTAGTGTTAAAACTCCTGGTCAGGTAATGAGTTTATTAACTACATAAACTTACCAAGAAGTCATCAGCTACTTTCATTAGCTGTCTTATCCTTATACACAAACATACCTATGGATCTTGCTATAAAAACGGATTTCACAAAAAAATCCTAAAATAGATTTTTTAAATGCACTAAAACTCGTTTTGGATAATATTATACCTTTATTGTAAACAATTTGGAGTACCTATAGGTTCACCAATTTCAAGTATTACAGTTGAATTAGTATTAATGGATTGAGAAAAGTCCTCATCCAAAATATTCAAGATATTTCCTTTTACCAACATTATGTAGAAGAAGTCATTATGATGGCAGATAAAAAAACGATAAATATAATTTCTGCAAAAAAATATATAAAGATTACACTTCACAATTGAAAATGAAAAATCAAATCAATAATCTTTTTACATCTAACTTTAGCTAGAGATAACAATTGAAACATTTGCACCAAGTGTTATAGGAAGGAAATTAAATAAAAATTTAAAAAAATCAACGATTAAACTTATATTTGTTTTAGCTACTGGAAATTACATTTGCTAATGAACTGCCAATACCATTGCAGGAAATGGAATTTTTTAATAGTAAAACCTTGTTATTGGGCTTTAAATGCAAAGCGATGCAACAATGAATTTAATTAATTAACTAATAGATCGTGAACAGCAAATATTAAAATACACAAAAATAATAAATTTGATGATAATAGCAGAAGCGAGATGGACGGAATTATATCGATAATCGTCTTCAACAAATATCGACTGCTATTTCACACAGGAAAAGCGGTTGCCGAGTGCGAAGTTACACGTTGAAACGTCGTGTTCTTTCAAGAATTTGAGCAACAGTGGTGCGTTTTCCGGAAGGGGCCAGGTAGAAGGGATGGTTACAAATTCATAGCAAGAAATTAGAAAAATTGCGAAATTCATCACTGTTGGTTCGTCTAACAGTGTTAATTTTAACTAACGTGGTTGACAATATTTTCAAATGAGGAAATAATTAAATTATAAAATAATAACTATACTGAAGCTATACTAAACTAACGGACTCAATATCCTTTGTATTTGGTTTATAACTAAACTACGTGTTACTTATATTTAGTTTTAAATGCTTTGCCATTTTAGGACCATATGGGGTGTTAAGCTAATGTCATTTTCGGTTAAACCGCAAGTCTGCCATTTTGATTACATTGATGTATTAATCTAAAAGTATGTCTAGTATCCTTGTATCAGTTTTAATCAAAATTCATTCACAACTGAAGGCGATATATGCATGGCCCTGGTCTCATTATTATCCGGTATCAGACAAGCAAAACAGTACTTTAAAAAAGAATGACATATTATAAGCAATCTATACAAACAAAATTATTAACACCAAACAAACCTAATACAGCACCATCAGGCCATACAGTTGAAACCTACTTAACTTTAACCTAAGGGGCGGCGGTGAACTCGTAACAAAATTTCATCCTTAGGCTTATCAACCGGCCAACTAGTAACCGAAAAAAGTCAGGTAATTTTGAATGTACCTTTACGACACCGGTGAACTCGTAACTCGACTACCTGCTGCCTAATTACATGCCATTTGCGATTATCGGCAGAAATCCCTGTGCTCTTTGTTTCACAGGGATATTCACTCAAACTCATTATAAAATGCAATATCTGCGGACGTAACATCAAAGTAAGTTTCATCGAAAATGTTAAGTTAATGTTAATGCCCGTTAATGATAATGCCCGTTAATGATAATTCCCGTTAATGATAATTCCCGTTAATGATATGCATTCTTTAAAGACAAAACGTATTTAGTGACAAACCCCAAAGTATAAATTGACTCGTTTACCCTTCGATTTCATCAGTTGGTCACAATTCGTTAGTTCAGCAAGTTGTGCAAAATGGAAACCTTAGTTATCGACTTCATCTGCAGCCAACGGGGTCAAAAAATGTTGGTGGTAAATGACTTCAAATTTAAGAAGCAAAACGTTTTAAAAAACGGGAGGATCTTGCGGTACTGTGCGGAGTCCGGTTGTGCTGCGTAATGTCACAGCGACGGTAAGTTTCTTTTTCGTATTATTACTTAAACTAATTTTTTATTGACTATCAATTACCATTTGTAACAAATTTGGAATTGTTGTGAAAAGATGAAAATAAAGTACTTTTTTTCACGACCGAGAGAATTTATCAATTTCTATGGAGCAAAAATCGTAACAGAAATAACAAATTATTCTCTACATTATTCACTATAATTCAAAATTCTCCCTAGGGAGTTTAATTATGAGCCAAAAATTTAAACAACAACCGTTGTCATGATTTTTTAAAATTTATTAGGTACCATTGATAATTAGTATATGCATGTCACTGGAATGCGGTTTCACTGTACATGAAGAAAGCTAAATAACTTTTTTTAAAAGCAATCAATATAAATTCTTTACCCACTATGCAGGCAGTTAAGATGTATCTTTTTGTAGCAATATAATGGTGTAAGTCAAAATGTAGTCACCTATGATTAAATAAAAAGTAGCGTTTCAACTAAAGTCACAGTAGCGATTAAGATACAAGAGCAAAATTGCAATTACTAAAAACTCTTAATTTTTTTTAACCGCGTTTATGCAAAGCCGTAAGAATTTGTTATTTGAAGGCAGGAATCAAAAATTTGTTATTGAAGTCGGCTCCAAAAATGCACAAATTTTATTCAACCATAAGTAAAGCAGATTTAACAAATTACAGAACTAGTAATTCAAACGGGCTTTGCATAAAAAAATTTGAAAAGAAATTTGGAGCAAAATACGTATTTTAAGGTTTCTTGTGATTTCCAACAACTTCTTTTAATGCGTTTTTGCTCTATCTTAATTCCTACTATGACATTACTTGAAACGCTACTTTTTATTTCAATTATAGTTGGCTACATTTTATATTGACTGCTTTTCAAATAACATTCTTATTTATGCATCAAGTGAGTAAACTAAGGTTTTATTCCAGAGACTGTAACTAATTTTCAGTCGTGAGAATAACGAAGTTTACTCCAGAGGCATACAAAATTTTTCTCTCGACAGTAAATCTAATTTTTTTTTATTCAATATAAATTAATGATTACCTACCTACTATGTTATACAGCAACTGTAATGTTGTCAAGGTAACAATTTCGTTTATCTTGTGATTTTTGACACTTAATGTATGTCATTATTGCCGAGAGAATAAAGTGTCGAAAATGAGGTTAGTAAAATTTATTTTATACCCGGTCGGGAGAAAAAGTTTTTGAGTTTAACCTTACTTGGGCCTTGAATAAAATAGTATATAATTACAACAACCTGTAAATCAAGTTTTTATGTGTATTTCAGAAAACGGGGAAAACATTTTATCAGATAATGTTTCCCATAATCATCGATCTGATTTACAAAAGTTAAGCCGGGAGGCTGTCAGCAATTCTTGCAAGCCGAAAGCGGCAGACGACATCTGCGAAAAACCTTCTAAAATTGTCAATTTAGAAGTAGCCCATTCCTAGTGCAAGGAGAACCTGACGTGGAGGAATGGGGATTGGATTAGACACAACATTTGCCGAAATCGTCAACGGGCTACCTTCATAACACCCCGTACAATACAAGTGGTACACGAAGTCATCAAGTCTTCTCCTACGCTGACAGATAGACAGGAGTCGTTTATATTAGAAAATGATGCCGAAAATAATATCATAATATTTGGATGAGTTAGCAATTTAAAATGTCTAGCGGATTCAGATAACTATTATATGGACGGCATTTTTAAATATTGTTCTAAATTCTTTTATCAACTTTTTACTGCTCACTGCGTTCGAAATGGCCATTACATTCCCTTTTCCCTTTTTTGTCTACTGCCAAATAAGCATTATTCCAGTTATTGCAAAGCTTTACATAGTATTGTACGTATCTCTTCGAAAATTAACATATCCCTGCCCCCTTCTTTAATTGTAGTTGATTCGAGAGCGCTATTCATAAAGCGGTGAATATTGTTTGGCCTTCAGCAAAAATTTTCGGTTGTATATTCCACTTAGCACAAGCGTAGTACAGAAAAATCCAAAATTTGGGCTTAGTTAATGCATATACTCGTACACCATGGTTGCAACATCTTTTTGGTTTACCCTTTCTTGATCCGGAACAAGTTGGTGACTGTTTTCTAAACCATTTCATGGCTGATATTCCTTTATCTTCTTCTTTTTCCAAGCTAGCAGATTATCTAGTAGATAACTACATTAGTGAAGATGCCACATTTCCAACTTCTTTATGGGCTTCCAACTCTTCTCATCTATACCTTACCACCAATCCATGTGAATCTTTTCATTCCCATTTTTCTGATTCTTTTTATCATACCCACCCTAATATTAACATCTTTCTTGCTACTCTCGTATGTTTTCAAACTTCCGTTTACATAAAAATGCAAAGTATTACAAATAGACCCAATAATTAAAAAGAAAGCTGTGCGTCAAGCAGAAATGTTTGTACAACAAAAACTGCACGAATTAGAGTCGGGTAGTATTAGTCAATACGAGTTTGTTAAATCAGTTGCGCATAGGTATAAGGTGTAAATAATTTTAATTTGTGAACGACATTTATAATTTTAATAATTCGACATAGGATAGTGCAAGTTTTAGATTTAAGTACTTAAATAGGACATTGTCATGTATTGTTAAGAATAGTAATAAAATCATGCTAAAGTTATTTGTTTCAAATTTTATTTATGTGTTTCTTTGAGGTATAAAATAAGTGATCGTGTTTTACAGCTATATAGAGCTTTAAGAATTATATTCAGTCATGTAGGTAATTCTTAGAAATTCCTGGGTTACCAGTTGGCCAATCGCTGGTTACGAGATAACCGGTCGCCGAAGGTACTTCGGTTACGAGTTGGCCTATTGTGTGAATTGCTAAATTAAATCCCGGATTAAAAAGTTACGAGTTGGCCCGTGCCCATCCTAAGTACTCCAACATTTGTACAGAATGAAACTTATTTTTAGAAAAGGCTTAGTAGTTATTAGAATGTATTAAAATTAAAAAATCGCCCAAAACAATTAACTACAAATCTGACACAGAAGCATTAAACAAGACATGATAATACTATCACAAAGTAAAATCTTGATTATTAATGCTTTAAACTGAACAAATGGATTTCTATTGATCCTTTAATATTTTGAATTATATCAAAGGGTTTGATATTGCTCTTTACAGTTCATATATGTATAGATTGTAGAATCGACCAGAGTTTTTAAAAAATCACACTGTATGTAGCAAAACGCAATTCTTAGTTTCGAAGAAGGTACGTGCATATATAGCAAAACGTATTTTTTTTGCATATTAATAATAATAATAATACTTTATTGTGCTAATTACAGAACAATAATTCCATTTACAACTGACACATTAATGAACTCACTGAAATGTAATGCAAAATTAATGTTCTATACAAAACCACTTCCTGTTGTATTATAATATAAATAATATGAATAATATAATTGTAAAATAAAAAAAATTTTTGACTAAAAACTTCAATTTTGAAATAAAACAAAACTGTTTCTTTCTTTACATAAACAGCAATGTGAGTCCATTAAAAACACTACTATTAGATATAGAAGTTCACCTCTAAGAATAAAATAACGTTTAAATTCTTAGGTCCAGCTTTTTCAACACTAAAACTTCATTTAATTAAGCATTTTATTATTTGTACTTGATGTAAGACTAAATGACAATATTGTTTCGGTTATTTTAATTTTAACGCTTTATACACTCTATTGGAATATTTACTGTAGTTAAGTTTACTACCAACAGACTTGAAACGGCTCAAACGAAATTTCATGCAACTGTTTGTAACCGAATGTTCTTTTAATTATGCCAAAGTATATTTAAAGTAAAAGTAAAAATTAGTTAAAAGATTTGACACCCGTTGCTTTTGTATTTTTATATTAATTTTTCCTAGCTTTTTATTTATGTTACATTTATTTATTTCTTTTTTTTTTAATATAAGCCAGATCAGCGGAATCGCTTTACATGGTTAAGATGCAATTTTACAAATTTATATGTTAAGCTATAAACTAGAGGCGGATGCCTCACTATAAATGGGTTTTGCGTTACACTCACTGTATATTAAAGGAAAGTTATCGTATTTCACACATCACTGTCATCTGTAGTTGAATAGTTTAAATAAATATCTTGCTGAAGTTGACGTTTCAGCCTGGAGTGAATACCCTTGGATCCTGTGTTATAACTTATAACACCTTGCTCCACCGCACTGCGTAATGTCACGAAAATATGTTCTTGTTGATGTCTTGATAAAATCCTGAATGCATGGTATATTTGCCTCTCGTTGAATTTGAGAGTTTCACACAAACCAAGGTGCGTTGAAGATTAGACGAAGAATTTTATTTTGAAATATCTGTAATTTTGCAGTTGTGTTTGTGAAGCTGCTCCCCAAACCCGACATGCGTACGTTAGAACAGGTCTGATAACTGACTCGTAGATTAGACATCCTACTTCATGTTTAAGAGGCGAGTTCTTATTAAAGATTGAATACAGCATCGCCAGTCGTGCATATGCTTCATTCAGCTTTTTATTTGTATGAAAAGCCCATGTCAGTTTCGTATCGAGGAATACACCTAGGTATTTCACTGCGTTATCCGCCGGATTCCATTGAATTCGTTGGTTATCAATTGTGATGTTTGGGAGTAAAATTGGCCTTCGAAGAGTAAAAATTTTAGTTTCGCATTTAGTAGTGTTCAGTCTTATGCACCATTTACCAATACACCTCAGCAAGATTTCGGTGTAATCTTGACGTACAGATATGAGAATATCGGTATGTTGAGAGAGTAGTGTCGTCAGCATACATAGGAATGATTGAATTGATGGGTTCAGGGATGTCAGACATATAAATATTGAACAGTGTTGAACCTATCATGGAACCTTGTGGTACTCCGGCATGAATATTCTTTTTTGGTGATAGTAAACTGTTGATTCTTAGTGCAAACGTGCGGTTCGTTAAGAAAGATTTAATAATGGATAACAAGTATGCGGGCATGTTTATTTTCATCAGCTTGAACAATAACTTTTCTATCCACACTCGGTCGAATGCCCGAGCAATATCAAGAAACACGGCCACGGTATGCTGCTCATTTTGAAATGTTGTTTCGATGAGTTCAGAAATACGAGACAATTGATGTACGGTTGAGTATTTCTTTCGAAAACCATATTGGTATGCCGGAAGAATCTGATTGTCTAGGAGAAATGCGTTGATATGAGAGTGAATAACTGTCAAGGTGCTTATGGTTTTTGCCTGGTTTAGGAAAAACTAAGATGTGTGCGTACTTCCAAGAATTTGGAAAGTATATAATTCTAAGGCAAGCATTGAATAATATTGTTGGAAAAGTTAATATTTTTAAAGGTAAGTTTTTGAGAACTATATTTGGAATTAGGTCGTGACCTGGCGATTTTTTAGGAGACAGGGTATGTATGTGCTTTAATATTTCTTCAGGAGAAGTAAGTACTATTAGTCCGGGATTACTTGGAAAGTCCGTGGTTAATTCTATTTTTACTGCTTCTGCAAAATCAGTGTTTCTGTCAGATATTTTGGTAACAAACGTATTTTGTAGATGTGTGGCAAATATGTCGCATTTTTCTTTATTGGTGGCGTACTTATGATTATCAACTTGTATAGTGGAAACTTGCGGTTGTTGTTTTAATATTCTTCTCGTAGCTCGCCACATAGTAGGGTCCTTGGGAAGTAAATCAGATATGTAATTTTAACTTCCCGTGTAAATCGGTTAACATGTGTTTTGAGAAGGGGATCTTGTAATCTGGTCCACAATCTTCTCAGGCGATTTTTATGTTTTATAAGTTGTAGAATATTTTCAGGTAGAGCCCTGTAAGTTTATTTTAGCTTAGTTTAAATTGTAGTAGCTCTGGTTACAGCCGTCTTGATTGCTGAGTTAAGTTTGTCAAGCTCTGTGTCAATGTCTGCCTGAGATTCAATATTAGTTGGACAACGTATCGTTTCAGCAAGAGAAGTTTGGAAGTTGTCCCAGTCAACTACACCGTTGATTAGTTTAGGAAATGGTTGTGTAATTAATGGAGTGCTATCAAAAGTAAGTAAGACTGGAAGATGATCAGAGTCTAGCTGGTATAGGACTGTTTGGAATATTGGGACAGAAAATTTTTTACTAGACCAATGTCTAAAATGTCAGGACGATGGTCTCTGCGGTATGGGTAATGTGTAGGTTCGTTTGGAGCTGCTACCTGGATGGCTTTATTGGATGTGTGTTCGTAAAAACGAATTCCATTTGGGTTGATGCTTGTACAACCCCAAATTGTATTCTTCGAATTAAAGTCACCAATAGTTAAAGTGGGTATATTATCGAAAAATATGGCTTCTATATCTACTTCGAGTAGACGTCTATTAGGCTGTTTATATGCTGCTATAATATTCACACTTCTCTTGTTCTCCAATTCTAATTTAATAGCGGCAGTTTCAAGATTAGCGAGACCTTCGATGTCATAAGTGTGGACATGTACATTTAGTAATTATTTCAACGTCTCCAGATAATATTTATTCGAATAATAATATTTATTCGAAAATGAAACACATGCATATACAATAATAATAGTAATAATAAAGAAGAACCTTAACTATACATACATATAAAAAAAGTTATTTATCAAAAATAATATAAACAAAGTATCATTTAGGAATAACAGGATTAGACCACTTAGACCGCTAAAGGTCGCGTGTGGTATTGCGCTGTATAATCATAATTATTCTACTTGTCCGTTTATTTAAAGTAAAAACGATAAATGATGTGTAACATATTAATTAACAAATTAACTTTAAAACAAAAACTATTTATGCGAATCAATTATTAAATTAATTCACACAAACAGCTCCCGCTCCAAACTGCATCTTTTTTTTTGTTTTTTTGTTGAAACTATCTGTCATGTCTCTAATATTGTGCCTCACAAAGATCTTACAAACTTTTTTAACATTTCTGAAATTTGGATGTGTATCTGATTCTTTAACGCATCTCTGAAATTTATTAAAAACTTTTGGTGCATAGTATTTTAAGCATTTTTGGCCAATTGCCTTATTGGTTCTTATTGGAATAGCATCAGTTTTGTTTCGAGTACTATATTCATGAGCAAATCGACTAATAGACAACGGGTTTTTATTTATATATTTTAAGATAGAAAGACAGTACAATTGAGACACGTTAAACATTTCAGTTTCTTGATAAACGAGGTGAGCAGGATATAAAATATTTTATCTACGACAGTGTGTAAAATTGCCTTCTAGTTGGCAGTTTTAAGTTTGTAAAACGACTGTTTAATAACATGTTTTCATTAGTTTAGGTCGTCAGTAGTAACGTATTTAAAAGATTTCATTAGGCACGTTGTGAGTAGCAACGTGTTTTAAAATTTTTAAAACACGCAAAATTACGACCGGTTGCTGGTAATCCTAATTTACATTTAATTTTTTTTTTATATTTACCGTGTTTTCTAGATTCTATCGTAGATAAAATATTGTACGATACACATGCGTAAAGCATCTTTAGTCACTCGCGGGGCTTAAAACGCTCGCTCACTCGCGTTTTAACTCTACCCCACTCGTGCCTAAAGAGTAGCTTTACGCACTTGTATCGTAAATTACTATTTTTTCAGAATTACCTTTAAGATGCATTTTTGCATTATCTTAACACGCTCCACATACATCCCACCTGTTCCGCCCCACCCACTAATGCAATATGATACTAGTGATTGCGCTAGTGCATAATAAAAAACAGTAAGCTGACGAAAGATTAAAATTTCTCTAAGTTTTTGAAAAGTATGCAATAGTTTTCTGAGCTTACTGCACAGGTTAGTAATATAAACATTCGATCTCATATATTGGTCGATAATAAAGCCTATATACTTTACAGATGTAGCTTTATGAATTTTTATGCATTTACAGTTGCTTAAAGGGCAGTAGTTACTACTGTGTATTATAATTTCTGAATATGTCGGTTGTGTATTTTCATAAATACTAAAGCAAACAAAGTAACTTTTAGAGAAATTTAACGTTAATATATTTGCATCTAACCATTTTTTTTATAACATTTAGATCTCGTATAACTGAATTTTTAATAATATCCCAGTTTTCAGCATTAGTCACTAAGACAGTGTCATCTGCATATGCAATAATATTACCTTCGAGTACCGTGGAAGTTAACAGGTCGTTAATATAGATTAAAAATAATATCGGACCTAATACGGTTCCCTGCTGAATTCCACTCATTGTTGTTAAAGGCGGGCTTATTATGTTCTTTAACTTTTACAACCTGAGTCCTATTGCATAAATAATTTTTGAACAGCTTGTTAAGTCATTTTGCTGTTGTAGATGCTTAATTGCATTGCACGCCTTTAGGACAACTTGTTGCTATGTTAAAACCATTTTCAATTTTTGCGCACAAGTACAATCTCATCTTCCGCACATTTGATTCAGGTCATTTTGTATTTTAAGTAGCCACCAAGGCTTTAGGGCAGCGTGTCCGTATGCTAAACCCTTTTAGTTACTTATTTGGCTCCATCGCCTAATTCTACTATAATGATTTTGCACATATTTGGCCCCAAACGCAGTATTTCTCGTCAGTTGGAGCACCCCTTTGCTGCTACTTTGGCAGCCGGGTGTTATCGCTCGCAAGAATTCCGAAGATTCTAGAAATCACTCCGTTGAGGCGCTTCGCCATTGGCTGTCTTTGATACCGGAATTAATCTGTTTTGTGGAGCGCATCGCCATTGGCTGCCGAGAGTCACGTGGCAAGGCCGTTTGGCTCACGCCACTGCAGGGGCCATAACACGGCTTGCTTGCGGAGTTCAGCTCAGGCCGTTGATCGAAGAGGTCGCAGAGTGTGCCGTTTCGCGGCGTTCCCGCTATTTGCGGGGACGCCAGCCTGTTTTTCCCGTCTCGTGCTGTTTCAGCGAATGTTGTCGAATATGCCATCCTTTAAGAGGTCGCGTGTGGTTGTGTGAGTGGCACGTCTTTACGTCAAGGCGTAGGTGTGTGAAGGGCTTCCTGGGGCCAGTTCTGCGTTGGTGAGAAAGGGAACTTTCCCTTTGCAACTCGCTGTTTCGAGGATCTTTCTAGGCAGGACGAAGTAGGCCTCTTTGCCGCTGTAGTGTGCTCTCAGGAGAGCGTTCCAAAATTAGCCTGTTACGGTATTAAAACAACTTTACGACACCCACCCAAGGTGAGCATCGCACCACGGAATCAGTCCTGGAAAACTGACACACTTGCCCTGAGATTTGCTAGAAACAGGCTAAAGGCCACGGCTGGAACGCTCAGGGAGTCGGGCGTGAGTCACACGATACGTTCTGGGCAAGCGTGTTGAGGCATATATATAGGGTACGTCAAAATTATGAGGGCGCCACCAAGCCTGTCTTAGCTCGAATAACCGGGCCTGGGCGGTTAAACGGGAGCGAAGTGTTCAAGATACTCCGTCGATAAGAATTCTCATGAGCTGCAAGCTCAAATAACAATTTCGTACTGGAATGGTAATATTGGGACTCTTTGGCCGAGACTGCGCAATCACTGGACCTACCTGCACGCTCTGATCTCTCACGTCTCGCCGTACACCAATCTTTACACTGTAAAAGGCGCTATCTGAAACAAAGCATGCACAGGTCGAATAGGAATAATACGTCCCTTAACTAAATATGCGTCTATTGATCGCTAATTACATCTGGGCAGCAAATCGTGCCGCCAAGCTTATGTTACTGCTTACGTTAAGCACCAGCTGATGGACGCGCTATGCTAATAAACAACACGCTATATTAGAGTACAGTTTAGAAATACGCGCTCCGGCAAAAGGGCGCGTTAGTGCGCGATAACAGACGCCGACCTGCGGTTAACACCTAGGAAGCAAAGCACAAAGCCCTCGCAAACATAAACAAAGAAAAACTCGAACAGCTTAGGGCGCGCCAGGCCCAGCACGGCGAGGCGTTAATTCTATTTAGGTATTAATCGGTACAATATAGCGAAGCTCGCGCACCTAACGTTACTGAATTAAAAATTAGCACAAACGTAACACCAAATCATAAGCGCAGAGTTCTTTAGCTATTTAGGCGATGAAACGCGAAACTCGCGCACATGAACTTACTAGCAGGCTACCAAAGTAGCGTCTTGCAGCATGGTGGCCTCAAACCGGCATTAAAAGCCGCGACAAGCAAACAAGGGGCATGCATCCGCCCACATAAAGTTGAGCACAAAGCACCAACGCTCGCACAAGTGACAGTTACTATGTTTAAATGGTTGCAATTACAAATACCTTAGTCCGCAGACGGTCCATGAGAGTGGCGTGCAGTCAGTTGGTAGAAGGCGGCAGTCTGTGGCAGCTCAATCGCCAAAACACGGCATTAGGGATAAACGGGCTGGAATCCGCCAAGATGGCGGCGTTAGGACGCTCTCCTGAGAGCACACTACAGTGGCAAAGAGGCCTACTTCGTCCTGCCTAGAAAGATCCTCGAAACAGCGAGGCATTTTACCTAAACAGGTAGCGGTATCCATTCCAGTAAAGTACCAGTTTGCTTCAAGGTACTTGCGAGAAAGTCTAGGGGAGCACACTCCCGATTTTTTCAGTAATATGTCATGATTCACGGTGTCGACGGCCTTTGCCAAATCAAGAAATACAGCAGCACATGCTTTAGAGTTATCTAGTAAGTCATATACAGGGTGAGGCACATAAAGTGTTACAGAGCAATAGCACTCGAACTATTGATCATATTCAAAAATGGTTCAGACAAAAGTTTCAGAGTTTGAGAAGGCCGTCATACTGGACCACCCTATTATTTGATCGGTGGAGGCGCTGAAACTACGTCAAGGTCAACTCCACTTTTTTAAATGGAACCATGTATTTTTTTTCGATGACATTATTACCGATTTGAAGACAAATTCAGCGACCTGAAACACAAGGTCATTCTAGTCACGCAAAGTATGAAAATAGTCGAAAAATCGAAAAATGCAACAGTGCAACAAACACGAGTCAACACGACGGTGCACCACCCCATTATGCTCTGTGTTTAAGACAAGTGATGAATGAGATTTTTGGCGAAAAGTGGATAGGACGAGGCGGTCCTGTAGCTTGGCCACCTCGATCGCCAGATCTAACATCAGCAGATTACTTTTTATGGGGTTTTGTCAAAGATTGCGTAATGGCGGTAGCACCTACCATGCCTGACGACATAAAAGATAGAATACGACGAGCATGTACCGAAATTACACCACAAACGTTAGCTGAAGTTAGACGGTCTTTTAATCAGCGAATTAACAAGTGCTTACAAGTCGAGGGTCATCACTTCGAGCATCTTCTGTAGGTAGAACCAAACCAAGGTTAGTGGATCCTTTGAAAGTGATTATTCCGATATTTTTCGATTTTTTGACTATCTCATACTTTGCTAACTAGAATGACCTTGTGTTGCAGGTAGCTGAATTTGTCTTAAAATCGGTAATAATGCCATCGAAAAAAAAATACATAGTTCCATTTAAAAATCTGGAGTTGACCTTGACGTAGCTTCAGCGCCTCCACCGATAAAAAATAGGGTGGTCCAGTATGACGGCCTTCTCGAACACTGCAACTTTTGTCTGAGCCATTTTTGGATATGATCAATAGTTTGAGTGCTATTGCTCTGTAACACTTTATGTGCCTCACCTTGTATATTGCTAGAAAGGTGGGTTACTGCATCTTCAGTTCCTTTATTTTGCATAAATCCATATTGATTTGGTGATATAATGTTGTACCTACTTTAATAAGAAGTTCATAAGTCTACGTTTTATTAATTTTTCAAGAATTTTGGCAATGTTTGTTATTAAAGATGTAGGCCTATAGTTATTAACAGAATTTCTAGAGCCATCTTTATATAATGGAATTACGATAGCAGTTTTGAGACTATTGGGAAAGTAACCATATAAAAAACATTCATTAAATATCCTTGTAAGTGGTTCAGCAATTATTTCTGAGATAGAATTAAGGACTGTGGCCGTAATATTATCTGCACCTGGAGATTTATTAGATTTTACTGAGTTTATTATGTTCAAAACCTCAGTTGCGTCTGTCGGTGTTAAAAAGAACTGATTGACATTTTTCGGTACCTGATTTAGCATTGCATTTATATTTTCTCTGTCTATTTTAATTTGTTGTTCTAGATTTTTGCTCATATTAATAAAATATTCATTAAATTTGATAGATATTTCAGATTCCTCTTTTAGAGCTGCACCATTAATTTTAAGTGAATTTATGATTTTGTTTTGGTGGATTCTTATTAAGCGATTCTTTCCCTAATTTCCAAAGTTTCTGTGAATTATTTTTATATATTTCAATTTTTTGTTTGTAATAACTATTTTTTGCAGTTTTAATCAGATTTGAGATTGAAGTTTTATATCTGAGATAAGTATTTTGTATATTAGGATACAAACGGGCTTGATGATATAATTTATCCCTAATGTTTATAGATTGAATAATGTCATTAGTGATCCATGGTTTTCTCTTTTTATATTTATTATTTAGTACTTTTATTCTACTACAAGAGAACAATTCTTTTTGCATTAGTTCGACAAGGGTAATTCATATTCTTATTTGGGTATTTCGCCACTCTGCAAATTAAAAATATTAAATAACGAAAATATTAAGAACCAACGTTTCGAGGGACAATCTGCCCTCGTTATCAACGAATAACAATTAAATTAACAAGAACTTAGCTTTGTTTCTCTGGAAGGAAAAACGACCAACCTCCAATGAATTGTTTGACATTGACGTTTGTTGATATCTATACCTACTTGACCTCATCTTTAAGAATCGATAGCCAACTATTGTCTAAAAATATTGAGAAAGACGACACTCATTTTTCTTCGTTAAGTAAAATAGATGCCGTTTCTTTAATTTTTCGCCTAGTTGACATCGATTCTTTAGATAAGATCTTTGTGTTGTGCCATTGTATTTTATGGTTTTCAGCCCAAGCATGTTCTGCCAGCTTAGACTTATTGAACTGATACATTTTCATCATATTTTTATATTCTTTAACTCTAACTGCTAAAGGCCTGGATGTTTCACCGATATAATATTTCCCGCCTTCACAGGGAATACTATATATACAATTGTTGAATGTTGTTCTTCGTTGAACGGTTTAGTTTTTGTAAGAACTGACCGCAAAGTATTCATCGTTTTGAATACCGTCCTAACATTGAATCTATTTCCAATTCGTCTAATTTTGTCAGATATGCCTGCAATATATGGTATAGTTAGAGTATTGTATTTTTGAGTGTCATTCTTTTGTATGTGTGTGGCATTGCTTCGTGTATTGAAAATGTTCCGAACAATCTTTATAGGTTTTTGTTGTTTCTTCGCAATTATAATGCCACCAGATTTTAAATTATCATTGGAGTTTGGACAGCTAAGTTGCAGTAAAATTGGACAATGATCTATAATTTTGGAATGTAGCACTACTGGTAATATATGAAAGTTGTAATTATTTATTTTAGCAAAGATATGGTCGATGCATGTTTTATTATTTCGAGTAGGTGCATTTATACATAAACTGAAACCGTTTCTACTTAAAATATCTAAATAATTATGAACGTTTGGATCGCTAGAATTTAGTAGGTCAATATTAATGTCACCAACGAAAAATTCACAAGCAAGTTTACCATTATCAGAAATGTACTGTTCCATTTGCTCTAAAAAACCAGTAACTGGATATGAAGGAGGTCTATAAACTGATGTTATACCACACTGTTTGTTTGCGATTGTAGTTTTTAATCTTATTATGTTATATTGCTTATCAAAATAAAACATGGTGATATTAACAGGTAAATTTGATTTTGCAAATACTACAACACTGTCGTTTTTATTAAATTTACTATTGTTGTAGTAGGTTGTGTAACCATCGATATTAAAGCACGACACATTTTCAATAAACCAAGTTTCAGAAAGTATTATAAAATCAAAGTTTAGATGGCTTTCAGTAATAAGTAACTCAAATTCATCAAAATTCTTTGCTATACTTCTTATGTTCATATGAAAAATTCTAAAACAAAAACCACTGGTTGTGCACGTTATAATTTTTCTTTCATTTCATTTATCGTATTAACATTAAGTGTGACTATGTCATCCGACTCTATATTGTATATGAATGTTTGGGTGTCTGAATCCATAATTAAACAAAAACAAAATACAGTGTATGGAAAAATTTAAATAAATAAATTAAACGATAACAAAAAGAAATTAAATACAAATCGTACCGGAACACTGATTATAGATGGGTTGGTGCGGGCATCATTTTTGAGTAAATTTCCTCTTTATTTTCGCTCCTGATTGCAGTGTGTCCATTATCCTTCCTGCGTAGTTGGATATGCGATCTTGTCTGTAGATATTGTGCTGTGGTATTCTAAATTGTTGATCGTGTGCTAAATGAGTTTCTGTAACAATTAGGATGTCAACGTTGTGTCTCTCTATGAAGGCAATAACTAGTTGTCTCTGTCTTTGTAAACCATCGGCATTATAGTTAGCGATGGTGAGATTAGATAGTACCTAATTGATATTTATCCACTAAGGAGAGAAGGAATTATTGAGCATATGAACGATTTAATCTGTTCATGAAATGGAGATAACATATGCCAAATAGCCTGAATTAGATCAGTAAGAGAAGGAGAGTGAGAAGACTGAGAGATATTGTTTGGGGTAGATTGTTGAGACGTTGTTGTGGGAGATAGTTTATGGGCCTAGGTGGTTTCTGGAGTAACATAACTATAGACGGTATGGTTTAAATTTGGGGTTTGGGAGTGGGAAAGGGTGGGGGTATTTTTTTTTGTTGGATATAATATAGTAGTTGCAGCCTTTATAGTATGCGGGATGTTCGCCGCCACAATTTACACACTTGGGCTTTTCTGTTTTTGTTTTAGGGCATTTTGAGTAGTGATGCATTCCTGAATACTTGACACAGCGAGCTGGAAGATGACAGTAATTTTTCGTGTGTCCTAATCGCTGACAGTTCGCACACTGTGTGGTATCTTTGCTAGTACGCCACGGCTCTATTGAAATTATACTATGTAGGAACTTAGTTACCTTGAAAATTTCTTTGATTTATCCGTTTTAGGTAACTCAATTGCACAAAGATGAATCGGCTGTTTGTTTTTAAGTAGTCGCGTGACCTTTAGAGTTGGGAATTGTAGAGGCTTACGTTCATTTGAAATTTCTTCGGTTGTAAGCGAGGTTGGAATATTTCTCATTATTACCGATAAGTTCGAGCTTTCCGGGTTGCGAAATGTGTAGTATTCTATTTTATCTTTGTTAGTATCGTAAAATTTTGTAAGATTACGATAGTCTTCAATGTCCGTTAAATTGACACGTAAGTGAGACCCTTGATTGTTGATAGTAAACTCTTTTTTTGCTGTGGATTGGATGTCGGAGATTACGGCTTGGTAATGTGCTGCGTTTTGTAAAAATATTGCTTTGAATCAGTGGACAATTTTAAATACCTAGGAGTAATGGTCAACGGCAATAACGAAAGAAGCGAAGAAACTCAGGAACGTAAACAAGCAGGAAACAGAGCTTGCTACTGCTTCAAAAACCTACTTCGTAATACTAGCTTGAGTAGAGGGATGAAAATGAGAATCTACAAGTCGGCGATCCGCCCTGTAGCAACCTATGCAAGTGAAACAATGTGTTTGACAAGGAATGATGAAGAAAAACTGCGCAGCTTCGATAATAAAATTATTAGACGAATAATGGGACCCAAAAAACTGAAGAGGGAGAATACCGTCGGCTAATGAACTAATGAAGTAAGAAATATACTTGAAGAAGACATAGTAAATGTTATCAAATCACAGAGGCTACGCTGGTATGGGCATATAAACAGGAGAGACACTGGTGCCATAATAAAAGCAATAAGTGAATGGAAACCCACAACAGGCAGGCCAAGAGGTAGACCAAAGGCAAGATGGGAGGACCAGCTGAGGAACGACTTACGTACCATGAGAATTCAGGACTGGAGGACAGATATCAAAGACAGAAAAAAATGGAGCAAGATTGTAAAAACGGCAAACTGTAAGAAGAAAAGTTCTGAGAACACGCAGGAATATGTGGACTGATTCACCACACCAAATGAATCCACAGAGCTCCGCGGAAGGAGCGGTTCCAATTCCGATAAGAATGTACAACTAGATTAATAATCATAATGATCAGGGAGGTATGTGGTTGTCAGTTGCTAAGTACATTATCAAAAGTTAGTACATGCGTAACTATGCATTTTGCCGTTTTTCATTGGTTGATGTTAGAGGGAGTGGTATAATCATATATAATGCAACTAGTGGGTTCTTGATTACCAAATAATCATTTCGGTTTACACGAGATATATTGTTTGGTAATCGCGCGAGTCCGAAGGTCGAGCGTGATTGCCTAAAACAATATATCTAGTGGAAACAGAAATGATTTGATAATCAAGAAGACACGAGTTGCATTCGGCTAGATTATATCACGAGTCAATAAACATCGTTTGAATAGTGTATTCTAAATATTAAAAGTACAGTTAATGTGGTTTTTATGACAATTGTACTGACAGCAGCTAATGTGATGTTTGTGAAGGCGTTTGATTATCACCTATTAATCAGGGAGGTATGTGATTGTCAGTTGCTATGTACATTATCAAAAGTTAGTACATTCGTAACTATGCATTTTGCCGTTTTACATTGGTTGATGTTAGAGGGAGTGGTATAATCTTGGTAATATGTTTACCTTGTTATTATATCTCTTAAGTCTATGGTTCTGGGTAGAGCACAGTTAATTTGACCAACTGTAAATGGTCTCACCGAGCCCGTTTCCAATCGCCAAGGCTGCAGACAAACTTCGGCCCCAGCGGGTTTCGAACCGAGGATTTGCTGAAAGCAAGCGTAGCGCTTTCGCAACTGCTCTACACGGCTTCTATATCATCGAGGAAATATTGGTTCATATTTATTTGCGCCGTAGAAAATAAGTAAAGAAGCTAGTAGGAGGAACAATTGCTAATTAAGGATTCCGAGAAAGTGAACGATTCGTTGGAACACCTGACTCTCGTACATTTTTTAGTATAGTCGGCTCGGTCGATCTTGCAAATTCAAACTAAGCAATTACGGCCTTACAAGAGATTAAGCTCATCAACTTATTCACGGCTAGGAAACTTTTGTTTACAGACAGGTACGGCTCTAAATCTGCCCCACAAATAATGTTCAGTATTTCAACTGTTAATCCCTACTTACTTAAAAGTTGCCAGAGGAAATTTTTCAGAATCGACCGAACTATAGGTCTTTGGCTATAAATGAACAGAAATTAGTGTCTAAGGTTCCCAGTAATGTGCGTTCTTTACTTTCGTGATAAAACATAAATAGTGCACTGTAAACTAGTGCTCCTTGGTATTATTGTCTTTATCTGTAGCTAAACATTATGTATATTTTCTTTGAAGTAAGTAGTGTACCTACAGGCGTTCTGGGACACTTTGCATGTCACCCGAACGAGGTCACGGGCCTAGCCGGGGGTCAAGGTCGTTGACCTAACTGGGGCCAAGATCATTGACCTCACCTAGGTCACGTGCCACTTCCAGAAATTTTTGGACTAAATGTCAAATTTTGAAAGATTCCCACGATGAATTTTGAGGCTAAAATGTCTAATTTTATTTCTATCCTTATTCAGGCCCAAGCGGATGTAACTCATCGTCTGACAATGCAAACATGTCCATTCTTGCAAGATGTTATTGAACAATAAAGCCATTGTTTGAGAATTCTGCACGATTGCAAAAATAATAATTGAACAATGAAATCTTTGTTGTCTGGGGTTAATTTTTGCTGACCTCCATTATCAGATAAACAGGATGTTATTGTCTGAAGCTTTAGACTTGTCCAGACATGTTTGAGAAATGTGCAAGCTGTTAAAAATTGAACAATGGAACCCACTGTCTGAGAAAAATCTGCACAACCGCTAAATTGAATGGAGCCTGTGTTTAAATTTTTTTTGCTGACGCTGGCCTCCATTTTTTATTACAACTGCACGCACGTGAACATGTCTGCGACAGACAGCGTTACCGAATTAAGTTCGAATTCAATAAAAACAATCAAAGACGCGATAGGGATTGTAAAATATAGTGATGAGGCTGACAAATGGATTAAACATGTAAATAAAACCATTTTAATTGTTAGTCAATTTATCCGTAAGCATAGTTTTAAAAATAAAAATCCATTCAAGCTAGAGGCAAATTTAAGTTTATTAAAAGGTCAACGGAAATTATTGAGAAATTTAAAAACAAAATTAGCAAAGAAGGGGGCGGGTGTAGGTAGTGGTCAGCAGCAGCAAAAGAACAAGTTGGTATGGGAAGATGTAGAATCTTGTTTTAACAGTAGAATAAGAACAGGTATGATTGTAAATTTAGGCTACAAGGAAAATCAAGAATGTCTTGCAAAAGCATACAGAAGTTTCTCAATAAAAGTAAAACAAATTATAAAAGGTAACTTAATGCTTAAAGCTAACATAATATTTAGTGCATATTTTATAAAACCTAGTAGTGGCGAAATAGATTTAAAAACGTTTGCTACTAAAAATGAAAAAATTGATTCTGGTACTAATTTAAAACAGTGGTATGACACTAATGTTGAGAATAAGCTGTTGACGAAATTAGAAGATTTTCAAGAACGTGATTCAGGTTGGAGTTTGCTTGAGATATTACATTTAAAAGTAAATTTAAATCATTACACGCCATTAACAGTAGGTAGATATATTGAGTTACCTCAAGATATTAAAAATAAAAAGGCTGTGATTAACGTAAAAAATGATGATAAATATTGTTTTTTGTGGTCGGTAGTGTCAGCATTATATCCTGCAAATGGGAATTCCGCTAGAATATCTTCATATCCACATTTCAATGAAGTTTTAAAGTACTCGGGGCTAGAATTTCCAATGAAATTAAAAGATATATCAAAATTTGAGACAATGAATGATTTACATATAAATGTATATACGCTAGCAAGAAAAAACAAATTTGGTAAAAATTCAGTATTGCCCATATATATTAGTAAAAATACTCATATTAATAAAGATGCTATACATTTATTAATGATATCCAACGATGAGGGGCAGTTCCATTTCTGTTGGATAAGAAACTTATCTAGATTGGTTACAACTCAACTTCATAAGTACCACGCTCAAACTTTATTATGTGATACGTGTTTAAATCATTTCGTAAATAAAGAATCATATTTAAATCACATTAGAAATTGTAATAGTGTAAATGAAACTAAAATTAGAATACCCGAAGAAGGTACAACAATAGAATTTAAAGACTATAAATATCAGGAAAAAGTACCATTTTCCATATACGCGGACGTGGAGTGTGTTTTAGAGAAATAACAGAATTTTGTTTCCGAAAATGTAGGGATTTATCAAAAACATGTTCCATTTAGTATTGCATATTATTTAAAATGTTCATATGACGATAGTTTATCTCGATTTAATATATATCGTGGTGCCGACTGTATGGAATGGTTTGTAGAAGAATTACAATCTATAGCATATCAAGTAAATAATATACTGACAAATATACAGCTTATGGACATTAGTCAGCAGGAAAACGAATTATTTCAAAAATCGGTATGCTGTTACATTTGTAAACAACCTTTCGCCGATAAAGACGTACGTGTACGTGATAACAATCATCAGACAGGTGAGTATAGAGGTAGTGCTCATCAACACTGTAATCTTAACTATAAAGATGCACATTATATTCCCGTTCTCTTTCATAATCTCAGCGGTTATGATGCACATTTTATTATAAAACCATTGGAAAAACTGATTATGGGAGATATTAATTTGTTGCCTATAAATAAGGAAAAATTTATATCATTTACAAAGCATGTAGATGGTACAAATATTGATTTTAGATTTTTAGACTCGTTTCGATTTATGGCTAGCAGTTTAGAACAATTTTCATTAAATTTACCGAACAATTTAAAAACTATTACACGCAAATTTTGCAAGAGCGAAGAAGAATTTGAATTATTACTACGTAAGGGTATCTTTCCATACGACTACCTAGACAATTTTAAAAAGTTGAATGATAAAAGTCTTCCTGACAAAACGCAATTTTTTAGTCAGCTGCATGGAACAGCTATTTCAGATGAAAATTATGAACATGCACTGCGTGTTTGGAACACATTTAATATGCAAACTCTAGGCCAGTATGCTGATATGTATCTTACTGTTGATGTTCTACTCTTAGCTGATGTGTTTGAAAATTTCAGAGAAAATTGTATGAAAACGTATGGATTGGATGCTCTACATTTTTACACAGCACCAGGATTGGCATTTCAAGCAATGTTGAAAACTACTAAAGTTAAACTTGAGCTGCTGACAGATGTAGATCAACATTTGTTCATAGAGAGGGGTATTAGAGGAGGGTTATCACAGTGTTCGAATCGATACGCTAAAGCTTATAATCGATATATGGGTGAAAAATATGTAGAAGCCGATCTTGAATCATATATCCTGTATTTAGATATTATTAACATGTACGGAGCCGGGATGTCTGAATATCTACCGTATGGAGGGTTTGAATGGGTAAATGACTTAGATATTGCTAATATTGATCATTTAAATACTCCGAAAAGTTCTGAAACAGGCTATATTTATGAAGTCGATTTAGAATATCCTCAACATTTATTTGAAATTCACAAAGATTTGCCTCTATGTCCTGACCATTATACAACACCAATATCCAAACAATCAAAATTGACAACCACATTATTTAAAAAAGAAAACTACGTAATACATTACCGCAATCTGCAGCAAGCTGCAAGTTTAGGGTTGAAAATTGTAAAAATCCATAGAATATTAAAATTTAAGCAATCAGCTTGGCTTAAACCATACATAGATTTAAATACAAAATTAAGGCAAGCTGCCAAAAATAATTTTGAAAAAGATTTTTATAAACTTATGAATAACGCTGTATTTGGAAAAACTATGGAAAATGTTAGAAAATACAAAATAATAAAATTAATTTCTAAATGGGAAGGTAGGTACGGAGCCAGTGCATACATATCAAAACCAAATTTTCACAGCTGTACTATTTTAGATAAAGACTTGGTACTTATAGAATTAAATCAGTTGGAAATAGTTTTTAATAAGCCAATATACGTTGGATTTTCAATCTTAGATATTTCAAAAATTTTAATTTACCATTTTCATTATAAATATATTAAACAGAAGATTGGTAATCAAGAAACTGCTGTACACAGACACTGATAGTCTCACCATGTCACTTTACCCTTCCAAATATATACGATTTTATACGAGAAAATATTCACAAATTCGATACAAGCGATTATCCCTCGAACAATCCCTATAACCTTCCACAAGTTAATAAAAAAGTAATAGGTCTAGTGAAAGACGAAATGAGTGGTAAAATAATTACCGAATTTGTTGGTCTACGTGCAAAATTGTATGCTTTCAAAACATTAGAGGATGCTGAGAATGGAGAATTTAAAATTTTAAAGAAAGCTAAAGGTATTACCAGAGCTGCTTTGAATAGAATTACATTTGACGATTACAAAGACTGCCTGTTTAATAACGAAACAGTATTTTGCGATCAGAGAACAATTAGATCAAAAACTCACAACGTATTTTCTTTAAAACAAATAAAAAAGGCTTTAGACCCACATGATGACAAAAGAATAGTAAACTGTATGTATACTGACACTTTGCCTTGGGGCTACTGTCCACCAAACACATTATAAACATTTTCGAATATTTAAATACTAACCATATAAGTTATATATTTCAGCCTAACGTTGTTCGCCACCACACAGATATTTTTAAATGGCTTGAGAAAAATATCAGAAAAGCTCAAAATGGTGAAGCCGTTGGTTGGAGAAGCGGTTCATGTTCCGGTCCCTGGCCTTCAACAACACCTCAAGACTATATTGATACTTACACTTTGTTAAGTTCTGTCTTCACTTATGTATAAATAAGATGTGTATATTAATTAAATGAAATATATTCATGCGTATATTTATTCTCCAACTCTCCTTGTCAAGTTTTGCTTCGCTTATGGATAAATGCGATGTATATATTAATGAAATAAAACACATTAAAATAAAAAGTCTTTTATTTTAAACTTAAAAATTACGTGTATAAGTTTATTACTTAACTTAATTTCTATTTTAATGAGACAAAATTTCAGGTGGCGACGGGGATAGTGGTGACACCTATTCCAGTTGTGCGGGGGTGATGACGGTGTCCGCGATGTGGAAACAACCTGGATCACTGGGATGCGCGGGGGGTTTCTGTACAGGTCTGCGCGGGGGTTTTTGCACAGGTCTGCGCAGGGGTTTTTGCACAGGTCTGCGCGAGGGTCTGCACCAGGGGTTTTGGCGCATACAGGCAGGTAGACAGGTGGACAGGTAGACTGGTAAAAAGCTAGACAGGTAGACAGCTAGACTGGTAGACTGGTAGACAGCTAGACAGGTAGTCAGCTAGACAGGTAGACAGCTAGACAGGTAGACAGCTAGATAGGTAGACAGCTAGACAGGTAGACAGCTAGACAGGTAGACTGGTAGACAGCTAGACAGGTAGACTGGTAGACAGCTAGACAGGTAGACAGCTAGACAGGTAGACAGGCGAACAAGCAGGCAGACAAGCTGACAAGCAGGCATGTGCCAATATGACGGAAACAAAAATTTATAAAATTATACCAGTTTCATTTTTTTCTCATATACAAAAACTTATCTAGACTGGTTGGAAATCAAATACATAAGAGAAAATCGCAACTTGCTTAAATCATTTATTTTGTAACTAAACAATCACATTAGAAACTGTAATAGTGTAGATAAAGCTAAAATTAGAATGCTTGAAAGAGGTACATCAATAGAATTTGCAGACTATAGAAAATATCTGTCCAGACCCGCGGATGTGAGAGTGTGGGAATGCGCAAGATTGCTAAAACTAAATGTATGGTTAAGAAATCTGCTTAAAATTGACTAAACATTTACAGACATTATGAAATCCACAACACTGTTTGTAAGCATCGAATGTAAATTTTACGTGATTTTCCAGAACTTTGTTAAATACACAGTTTCGAAATTGAGCCGATAGTTATTTATTTCAACCTGTTCCACTCTTACAAACATTCGAACATATGGCGTAAGACTCAAATATCATCAGGCTCATAACTTCGAATAAGTTAGCCTAGCATCTCCTTAGACAATGTTGCAGGTGCTAATAGAGGCTATATTTGCTTGTCGTCAGATGTTTAAACTGATGTAGGGGTCTTACCGGATGTTATTGTCGTATCTGTCGAATGCGGGTGGATCAATGACCTCCATTATGTGAGCCGGATGTGATTGTTTGAGAAATGTGCAAGGTTGCTAAAATGTATGGAGTGTTTTTCTGAGAAATTTGCTGCAAGAATGTACATGTTCGCATTCTTAGACGATGAGTCACATCCGCTTGGGCCTGGATAAGCATAGAAATAAAATTAGACATTTTAGCCTCAAAATTCATAGTGGGAATCTTTCAAAATTTGACATTTAGCCCAAAAATTCCTGGAAGTGGCACGTGACCTAGGTGAGGTCAATGATCTTGGCCCCAGTAAGATCAACGACCTTGACCCCCGGCTAGGCCCGTGACGTTCGGGTGACATGCAAAGTGTCCCAGAACGCCTGTAGGTACTCTACTGAAGTATAATGGCCTAAGCACACAACTGCTGTGGTCATTATAGCAGTAAAATCAGATTAAGATATCCTTTTTGTGTACTGGCCCCAAAAGATGTCATTAGTCATTATTACAGTAGACATATTTTTATAGTAAAAGGCCGAATACGTGGTTATCATATTATCGATATCTCCGAAATGTCCAATTCAATTAAAGGTTCGCTGCGAAAAGAGTACACTATAATGCTTAAAATTTCTAGAACTCCCTCTACCACATCGCGCATCAAGGTCAGGAATAATGGTTTTAGCACTATTTAAAGAAAAATATGCTTCTATATTGTGGAATTTAACATTGTATCATATCGGCGTGTAAGTGGGCCGGGGTACCTACATTAAATATGTATTTATATACATAATATTAAATATATAATAATAAATATATATATATATATATAAGTTATATATCCAGACGAAGACTAATACATTTCCTAAAATTAAGGTTTCTCCCGTTGAAAGTGTAATTAAAACTCCCGGCTTCTTCTTTTGCGCAAAAAATAGAGCTTGAAATAATTACTGAACGGCGTCCCTTCGGGGGAAAATTAATTGCCTAAAGGTACTGTAACAAAAATAAACTGAGCTTAAAATATCATTCAGGCATATTTAACTGAAGTTGAAGCAAAAATACGAATGTACTTTTACGTACAAGAAATTACATTCAACAACCTCATTTAGAAGTCAAAGATGTTGTTTAGGGAAAACAGCGTGTAAAGAATAAACAGTCTAAACGCTTTGAACAAATAAACGTAGTTTCAGTACTCCTTTCGATCTTTCCAGACATTTACAAATGCAATTAGACTGATTTTTCGGAAGCAGACACTGCCTACTTTATAGCAGAATTGCGAACATAGGCACTGTCTTTGTATCCTTAAATTATGAAATTACTGTCAACTGCTCGCGCAACGCAAGATAAATGCTGACAAATTGTGGAAGTACTAACTATAAAACTGAATTAAAAACGTCATGCAAATGAATGGATGTCTCCATTCTGTTGACATAATTAAACTTTTTTATCATTTAACTAAAAGAAGAGGAAAAGTGAGAAAAGTTTGTAATCATACCAATTTATAGATTAATTAAGTTGAATTAAAATTGTAAATGAGGCCATTCAACGAGTAATTATTGTCTGATTACAGGTAAAACCTGTGCTGAGAATACTATAGTAGATAATAAACTTCTAACGCTTTCTTTTAATTTCGAAGTAGTAGAAATAAAATAATCAGTGGAAAACAAAAGCGCGAAGAACAGATAACAATTGGAGATTAATTTACACTTTTACTTTTAATATTTTTGGAATTGCAGTGAAACTTCTTTGAACTTTCGTTTTACCAAATTCTCTATTTGACTAATTTTTACAGGGATTCTTTCTTTCGGGTGACTTATCATATGATGTTTACTTCCTTTTACAATAAAGTATTGGATCCACCCCAAAAATTCGAAATTGAGTTTTCAACAGATGGCCAAGTTTTAAAGTTCCCTGAACCCAAAAAGGCATGTTTTTGTTCATTAGTCTGTTTGTCTGTCAGTGTGTCAGTGTGTGTGTATGTGATCAGAATATCTCACAAACTAAACGATATTTCAAACTTTACATTTTTATTACACTTTTAATGTGTATTGATGTAAGATAGGTGATTTTCCAGTTGAATACCTCTAAAATGGGTTTTTCTTGTTCTTTTAACAAACTCCTATTTTAAAAAGAACACCCGGTGATTAAATTTTTGAATTCGGCTTAAAATTTTAGAGAAAATTGGTTTTTTAAACTAACGCTCTATTTTGTAGGGTTTCTGTAGAATTTATAATTTTTAAATTTTTTTGACAAATGGTTAAAAAGCAGAAACTAAATTTTTGGCTAAGTATAAGATAACTGTAAAAGGAAGTTGCGTGCGTGTATCATACCAGATTTTTTAAAATCAGATAGAATAACTTTAATCACTATTTATACAAAAATACAGAAAATACGGCTCATATAGATAAAATGCTGTTTTTAAAATAACCAATCGCATTTATTCTGCCAATTTACATGAATTTCTGTTTCACGAAATTTCCGTTTAACGATTTTTTTTAATTCGGCGATTTTGTGGTAGAAGTTCCACTGTACATTGTATATGCAATATTAATAATGGAGTTCGACATGGTTCTATTAGCTCGTTACACCGAATTTAATAAAAAAATATATCTGGTGTGATACACGCACACAACTTCCTTTTGCAGTGATCTTATAATTAGCCAAACATTTTATTTTTAATGTTTAAGCATTTCTGAAAATTTTCCAAAAATTACAAATTCTACAGAAACAGTACAAAATAGAGCGTTAGTTGAAGATACAAATTTTATCTAAAATTTTAAGTTGATTTCAAAACGTAATAATATACCTGGTGTTTTATTTAAAATAGAAGTTAATAAAAAAGAAAAAAAAAGACAGACAGACAGACACACAGACCAATGAACACAAACATGATTTTGGCTCTAAAACGTGAAGATCTGTTAAAAACTCAAGTTTAAATTTTTGGGGTGAATCCAATACTTCCTGATAATCTCTGAAACTTCTTTGTGGCGTGAATTCATAATTCATATTCTTATTTGGGTATTTCGCCACTCTGCAAATTAAAATATTAAATAACGAAAATATTAACAACGAACGTTTCGAGGGACAATCTGCCCTCGTTATCAATGAATAACAATTAAAACGAACAAGAAACTTATCTTTTTTCACTGAAAGGAAAAACGACCAACCTCCAATGAATTTTTTGACATTGACGTTTGTTGATATCTATACCTACTTAATCTCATTCACGCCACAAAGAAGTTTCAGAGATTATCTTAATCAAAGGTATGGGACTAACATAACTAGTAACTTCCGAAGTTGGGAAAACCTCTACAAGAAGCTGGCACACTCTGAAAATAGTATAACTTTCCTATGTCGTTGTAGAAATAGCTGTATTATTCCAAAAGGGTTTAGACTCAAAGCAGCTTATGTAAGTGCTCGTTCTAGTAATATCATGAAAAGAGCGAGTAAAGCTCTAGTTAGAGATAGAATACAATTTCACAGACATAACAAAGTGATATTATTATCTGACATAAACAAACTGGAACAGGTGATGCAAAGTGATGTACGGGAAGACGATTTGAATCGTATGTACAACTCTATTAGTAATACCTACATCAAAACACACACAGAGCAAAAACGTACACATTTAAAAAAGTACCAACACCTCATACAAGAAAAACACACAATTGAACTAAATACACTAAAGAACAGTGACACTTTTTTAAATAAAACTGTAGTTAATCTGTCTTCTAAAGAACTAAACGCCACTGACAAATTAGTTCTTGGCAGAGGACTCAACTACTCAGTGGCGCCAAAACGAATTAATAAACTTGATTTAGTTACAGCTATAGAAGAGACTTGTCAAAAACTTCCAGAAGACATTAGACAGGAATACAGAATTAGAAACAAAATCATACTAGAACGACCTTACACAATCAGACAAAATATATCCAAACAAGAAAAACATTCACTACACACACTAAAAACCGATAACACAATTAAAATTCTACCCGCAGACAAAGGCAACGCCACAGTAGTACTTGACACAACCACATACAACGAAAAACTTTTAATACTAATTAGTGAGGGACAATACACTAAACTAAATAAAGATCCAACACATACAATAGAAACAAAAATATACAGAACGCTTTACAAACACAGAGAACAATTTACAGATTTTGTAAGACGTACACTAACACCACACTACAGTAAACCACCACATTTTTATGGATTACCAAAGATACACAAACCAAATGTACCACTTAGGCCAATAGTTAGTTCTATAGGTTCTCCTTGTCACAGTTTAGCTAAATATTTACTTAAGATACTGACTCCTATATCAGGAAATACAGACACGTATATAAATAACACGCCCCATTTCCTTGTAAAACTTAAAGAAGCAAACATAAACACACAACACTTAATGGTTAGTTTCGATGTAGTTAGTCTCTTCACTAATGTTCCAGTAGACAAAACACTCAACATCATTAAACATAGGCTACAAAACGATAACACATTATATACACGAACAACATTAAACGTTGGTACCATTATGGAACTTTTAACACTATGCATTAAAACGACATACTTTCAACTAAACAATGAATTTTACCAACAAGATTTCGGGATGGCAATGGGTTCACCTTTATCTCCCATTGTTAGTAACATTTTTATGGAAGACTTTGAACAACAACATGTCTACACGTACACCAACAAACCAGTAGTTTGGTGGAGATATCTCGATGATGTTTTTGCAATTTGGCCTCATGATATGAATGAGGTGGACAAATGTCTTGAACATATTAACAGTAAAGAAACCTCCATCAAATTCACATTAGAAACAGATCAAAACAATCAGTTACCCTTTCTTGATACACTAACCACACGCACAATAAATACTTTTGAAACATCAGTATACCGTAAGAAAACCAATACTAATAGGTACTTACATTTTAATTCTAACCATCACAAAAACATAAAGACAGGCTTTGTAAAAAGTCTCTACGACAGAGCCAACGTTGTTTGCTCTAATTTTCAAAAAAGAGAAAGAATTTATTATTAATGTTTTACAAGATAATGGCTATCCAGAGACTCTTGTTAGGAACATTTTCAATACACGAAGCAATGCCACACACATACAAAGGAATGACTCTCAAAAATATAATACTCTAACTATACCATATATTCCAGGCATATCTGACAAAATTAGACGAATTGGAAATAGATTCAATGTTGGACGGTATTCAAAACGATGAATACTTTGCGGTCAGTTCTTACAAAAACTAAACCGTTCAACGAAGAACAACATTCAAGGAACTGTATATATAGTATTCCCTGTGAATGCGGCAAATATTATATCGGTGAAACATCCAGACCTTTAGCAGTTAGAGTTAAAGAACATAAAAATATGATGAAGACGTATCAATTCAATAAGTCTAAGCTGGCAGAACATGCTTGGGATGAAAACCATAAAATACAATGGCAAAACACAATGATCTTGTCTAAAGAATCGATGTCAACTAAACGTAAAATTAAAGAGACGGCATATATTTTACTTAACGAAGAAAAATGCGTGTCGTCTTTCTCAATATTTTTAGACAATAGTTGGCTATCGATTCTTAAAGATGAGATCAAGTAGGTATAGATATCAACAAACGTCAATGTCAAAAAATTCATTGGAGGTTGGTCGTTTTTCTTTCCAGTGAAAAAAGCTAAGTTCTTGTTCGTTTTAATTGTTATTTGTTGATAACGAGGGCAGATTGTCCCTCGAAACGTTCGTTGTTAATATTTTCGTTATTTAATATTTTAATTTGCAGAGTGGCGAAATACCCAAATAAGAATATGAATTACCAATACTTCCTATTGTAAATGGAAGTAAAAATCTGAACGAGTTGTAGAATAATACTTTCCTATTCGCTTATACTTTATGAATACGGTATTATCATCGTTCTACACAATTGTGAGCTACGCTGAGTCCTCGCGCGATCATCGTTGTGATAAAATTTTGAGCTACGTCAAGCTTTAATATGACTACAGCCCTTATAGTATTGTGAAGCATCGCATCGTTGTGACTAATCTATGGGATCACTGCTATGGTCATATTCTGAGTTCTATTGATCACTCGTAAGCATGACTACCGTTGTGATTAAACAGTAAGTTCAGGCCAGCTCTCGTATGACTAAATAGTTGTGACTTATCTGTGGCGTCAACTTTGTGAGCAAATTCTGAGCTTCGGTGACTCCTCGTACGACCACCGTCATGATAAAACTCTAAGCTTCGTTAAGCTCTCGTATGACAATGGTCGTGATCAGAGCGTGAATTACTGTTGTGGCTATTCTTAGAGATTACCGTTGTGATTAGACTGTGAGCTCTGTTGAGCACTCGTATTATCACCGTTGTGCGCAAATTATGGGCTGAGTTAATTCCTCGTACAACCAGCGTTGTGAGATAAGTCAATTCTGGTATGGCAGGCGTATTGATAGAATTGTGAATCATCTTGGTGACCTATGCAATCACCGTTGTGATCAGACTGTGATAAAATTGCGAGTGCAGGTGACCTCTCCTATACTACCGTTGTGACTAATCTGTGGGACCACAGATAGGAAAAATTTTGAGCTTTTCTAAGATCAATTAAGCTCCCGTATGCTCTGGTTGTGATAAAATTGTGAACTACGTTAGACTCTAATATGACTACTGCCCTGGTAGGATTGTCAATCATCATTGTGACTAAACTATAGAATCTGTTGTCATTATACTTTGAGCCCAGACGAGCCGGCTCGTGTATGACCGCCATTATGATTAATCTCTGAAATTACTCTTGTAAACAAACTATGAGGTTCGTTGAATCCTCGTAACACAACTGTTGTGAAGAATTTTGAGCTCGTTAAGCTCTCATATGACTACCATCGAGACAGGAATGTGAATGGTCGTTGTATGGTGCCAGTGTTGTGGTCAGATTTTGAGCTTCGTTGAGCAGCCGTATTACTACCTGTGTGACTAAATTGTGAGCTTTGATGAGATCTTGTGTGACAACCACTGTGACTAATCTATGTGATTATCGTTGTGAAGAAATTGTGAGCTTCTTTGAGTTTTTGTTCGATTATCGTTGTGATCAAATTCTGAGCTCCGTTGAACTCTCGTATGACTACCGTCGTGATCGTAGCTTGAGTAATGTGTGAGACTAGCAGTGTAATTAAATTGTGAGCTCCGTTTAACATTCGTATTATCCCCGTTGTGCACAAATTGTAAGTTTTGCTGAGCTCTAGCTGTGGTTCTAGCTTAATGTCCTATTGACCGTTACCAATTAAAGTTTTACATATGCGAAGCCACCACTGAGTTTCCCTTTTACTTCATTCTCACAAGTAGCTATCATGTAGCGAGTATTCTGTTTTCGTTTTTTTTAAATTCATGTACTCTGTGAGACATGAAAGTAGTATTTGGTAATTGGAATTTGGGATTGATTGAGTTCTGGCTCAAAGCAAGTAGTCAATGATTTATTTCCTCAGTAAATTCTTGAACTTTTAATCAATATAGTTTAAAAGACCTTTTTTACTAAAGAAGATTCTTAATGTACTTTACATAATTCCAATTTTAAATTTTCAGCAAATAAGTATTTCTAAAACACTTTAAAGCAAACACTGCGTCTACTGTTTTTAACTCATAATAATGACGACAACGTTAATCAATTACGCATTTTGGGATACCCTACACTATGCACTAACGTTACTCCGATGGTACAGACAAAATCATCTAAACACAATTCGTAGAAAACCCCTACCAACACAACCGCTAAATACGTATTTCGAGAGCTAAGCTGTCATTCTTTAAGTATTCTTGGAGAGAAACTAACACGACAAAGTAGCCGAAGATACGCTATTAACTAAATCACCAGTGAAAGTGACTACTCCCCCGCACTCTAAAGTTATTTATACTGACTGGCCCGGAGAACGTGCTCTAAGCGACCAATCAGGTGCCAGTTTCAATAGAGATCAAAGTGGGGGATGGGTCCTCCATCTTTGCTCTATTCTTAAAAATGGTCAAACCTACAAAATAATTTAGCTGCCTTGTTGAAGATACCGCCTAAACCATTTTTAGGTCAGCTTCCGTAATACTATGGCCCGTTACGTAAATATTTTGGGCAATACTAGATTTTTCAAATCTGTTGAATCTAAAATGAGTTGCATTCTCTTTAAACCTAGTTTGAAAATTACAACGCCTTTTCCCAATATATTTAGAATTAGAATGGGAATATATAATTTCGTAAATTCCAAATTTCTCTAAAGTCTTAAGTTTGTCTATTGGATTCCTCTATAAATTTCGAATATTGCTATTTGAACTAAGTATAAGCAACTTTATAGTGTGAATCTTTATAACTATTCTCTAGGCTCTTTGTAGCCGAATTTTCATGTACTTTACTTTGGATCCTTGACTTCTAAGACCGACCAGAGTTGTGGAATTTCGAACATGTTACCTCGTTTTTTGCTTCTAATCTAGCGATCCAAAGAAATTTAGAGGAGCCATTTTGTGTTGAAAACAATTATTTAAATCCGTTAAAATGAATTACATTGGTCTATTTTCTATAAACATCAAATTTCAACTTATTTTTTTCTATTATTACTCCCCCACTGTGATCTTAGGGCACGCCAGCCATGCCAGACGTACATTTAGTTTTAGAACGGGAGTGCTAACTTTCACTGGTGATTTGGTTAAGAATGTGTCTTCGGCCAGCCAGGCTATTGAAAATGAAAGCTTAGCTGTCGAAGGACGTATTTAGCGGCTGTTAAATATTTGTGTGGTTAGGGCTTTCCCAGGGCCGTAACTAGGTATAGGCCGAGTAGGCCCCCGCATACAGGCGCAACCGGCAAGGGGCGCCAAAATGGCACTGCAAAAATTATTCTTTCGTACTAATAGAAAAAAAAACAAATAAACAAGTGGGCAGTTTTAGAAGCAAATTAATTTGTAATTAATTTTAGCTAATTATAATAATGTCAATTGCACCCAATCTGTTCGATACATTTCCTTGTGCAATTTCCAAAGGGAATGTTAGATGTCTACCAGTTTGTAACGGCGTTTTATAACTCCCCCCTATATCAATCAAAACATTAAAAGTACTAGTTTTTAGTCTTGCGCATAGATGGCCTTATTCTAATTATAAATTTTTTTTTTAATTTTTAAAACTGAATGTAATATAGCAATGACGAGAAACAAACTTAAATTTTTAAAAACAGTTAAAAGTGGCTCCACTGGTTGCACACATTACACATATATTCACTGCTTTGGGCTCATCGCTGGTACGGTGGCCCGTTACAAAAATCAGCACAACATCACAGACTGTTTTCGAGAGCTTACTTGTTCCACTACTCTAGCATTTTTCGCTACGATCACTTGCTCTCTAGAATTTGTCCAATTTAAAACACTTCTGCGACCCTACAAGGTGGTAGATTTTTATAAAAAAAAAGAATTATAGAAATTGGCTTGATGCAAGGCTTATACTAGATGCCGATAGAAAAAGCTTGGCGTTTTAAATATATTGATTACTACAAGACACCGGTGATAGTGCAGCTGCGAGTATAGAACCTTTTTCTATGTTCATATGTTACTAAGCATAATGCAATAATTTGTTCAAATTGTATTATTTTAAAATATTGACATGTCTTTATTAGCTTTTGAGCGCACCACATAAGTGATCTTATTCTACTTAAAATATTTTTTTGCATTTTTTAAATTAAATTGTAAATAAAAGAATGACAAAAGAAAATGTTTTCAACGTCTTTAATACAGAAAGCGCGCTGCAAGAAAATCAACTTTTGCTAGATCGAATTATGGTTAAGGGTCTTCAAAATTATCTACAAAATAGGTAAAAAATACCTTAATGCTGCTAATAATACTAATACACTTAGTATTAATGCGAATTAGGTGAATTTGGAAATTTAAAAAAACATTGCAGCCAGTGGGATTCGACTCGCGTTCACAGATAAATGAGTATGCTTATTTTGTTACTTTAACATTTAGTGGTTTCGTTTCGTCGCAAAAATGTTGGCTTGCCTACAGTAAAAATTTGCCTAGTTACGGCCCTAGGCTTTTCAAAGAATTGTCAGATTCAAACCACAGGCACCAGCAGGCTTTTATTTAAAGTCATCTAACATTGAACATTAAATATTTTGGAGTACCCAGATCAAGTTTTTGCTGAATAATTTCTGTACTAGTTCCATAATTCTGGCATATTTGGACATAAACTTTAGAAAATAGCCGGGACATTTTCAAAGATGCTTCTAATCCTTTTCCTGGCGACTGCTTTAGCAAAATTTGTGCGGCTCCATGATGAGACATAATTTATGTCGGTTTTTTTAGTAAACAGTGAACAACTTTTCGCATTTCCCCACTTACAGCAGCAGCTACATTCAGGACCTGGATTTTTGTGGTACTTCGCGAGGTGTTCACTGAAGCAACAATTATAACACAATGTAACTGCCTGTCCATGTGCATTTTAGTAAGGTGGCTTGATCACTTATTATAAATAGGTTTTCCACATTGCCCTACCTTTGGGTACACTGCCTTGAATTTAGAGCCTTGACTATTGCACCCATTGAATTTAAGGCGAAATTTGTTATGATATACCGCGAGTATCATAACTTACGTTTAGCATACAACAAATCTCTCTAAAATCTAAAGAAATATGTTTTTACCTCCTAATTTTTATACTGGAGGACTAAGCGTGTAGCTACTTGACCACTTTAGGATTGCTGGTTGTTAACACTCTATGGTGGCACTGACCAACAGTTCACGTATTACTTTATAGTCTTTCACACATCACACAGTAAGAAATAAATTTGTTGGCGCGTTGGATTATAGTATATAAGATTATCGGTTTACGGACGTTTCGCCCCCGCCGTTTCGCCCACGACCGTTTCGCCCCCGCCGTTTCGCCCCCAGCCGTTTCGCCGCCTAGCCGTTTCGCCCCCGAACCGTTTCGCCCCCCGAAGTTTTACCTGTAGCTTTAGTCAGCTTCAGCTGTTTCCAGTTGCACCACGAGGAGGCAGCTAGTAGGATTTCTGCAACCGGTTTTTTTATTTTTTAATCCAAGAAATAAAAAGTATGTCCCAATATCAACTCGTATGAAAAAAATCGTTGAGAATTTTGAAAATCGTCAATTTATTGATTACTTGCGTGGGATTGCGTACAACTTTGAATTTTGATCTTATTTCTGTTGCACGTCGAAATATAGATGTTAAAAGATTTCTCTTTCTTTATATGTATTTACTAAAAACTCTAAAATTAAAACACGAACACCAAAAAAATAATAATAAAAAACGATTGCAGAACCTCCTCGTGGTGCAACTGGAAACAGCTAAAGCTAGAGGCGAAACGGTTCGGGGGCGAAACGGTTAGGGGGCGAAACGGCGGGGGCGAAACGGTCGGGGGCGAAACGCTGGGGGCGAAACGTCCGTACCCCAGATTATCAATAGTTTATTATTTTAATTATTGCTTATAAAGATATGAAATGTTGTAAAAACGAATAAAATAATATAGTTCACATGCAGTCTATTTCTTTAACATGCTCGCTTCTCAACTCGATACTCGAATATCTGGCTTCAAAAATACTAAAGTTATGAGAACTTAATCTAGATGAGTACTAATTAATTTTGTATCTGCCTACAATTTTATTGAAAAAAAAAATCTATTTTAATAATGCATTGTCCTTAGTCAATAAACGTTTAACCTGCTAAATTCTCTTCATTACATAATAACAGCTTCTAAACAGTTTGCGTTAGACGTATTCATTTTCGTTGGTAGTAATTAGCACTTACATGTAATCTATATACAGGGTGTCTCGCGATGTTCTCCCGGCACTTAAGGACCTTGTTATCAAGATCATTTCAACCAAAAAAGTTCATATGCACATGTGTCCTATTCTCAGTATTGGATTAGCGAGGTGGGCCACACAATTGGCCGGCCGGATCTCCAGATCTAAATCCCCTAGATTGCAACATATGGGGTTAGATAAAGTAGTTGGTGTACGAAGAGAAAGTAGAAACATGAAAAGCTTTAATCCGGCGAATTTTGAATGCTGCAGCACAAATAAAAGACAACCATGGAACGCGTGGTATTCACAGGCGTGCGGCTAAGTGCATTAAAGTAGGAAGTCGAATTTTTAAACATCTATGACTACGTTCTTTTCAATTATTAGTCCGCAGTCGTTTATTTTTTTATTTTTGATGTCATAGAAATAAAAATTATTTAACCCTCAGTTAGGCGCGCACCGCAACGTAACGCGCTTAGTCGCGCTAGGCCCGGTGGACATAAAGCTACAAATCACACGTTTTGTCGATTATTTCTATGGAGTTATGATTGGATGTGCTTATAGTGATTACTATGAAGGTTACTGTGCCTATATACACATAATTCTGTTAAACAAATATATGTGAAACCAGCTATTTGAGTGAGAAAAAAGCCGATCAAATGCCATTTTTAGTGGAAATTAGTATAAACCCAAATCTTTACGTTTAATAATTAGATTTCTAGTAGTTCAGGAATTTAGTTCGAAAATACTTTTTTCTACGGTCACCTTTAAAACTGACTATTAAGCGCTCACTGTCAATGCGAAAAGTTAACGATTCACACATGTTTTCCCTAGTAACCGTTTTAGCATCGCAACCACGTAAACAATGTCTTAATGAAATAATCGCGTCACTTCATTTTACTTTACGCATCGCCATGGCTAACCTGATTATTAATTTAATTCGTCATTTTTCTGGAACTGGCTAAAATTATTGACAATTGCATCACGGTGCCTCCATCATCACGTAACAGATTTATTGAGTTTGTGAGTTTTTGTGATGTTGAAGATGGAATCTGAAGGTAATTGCACCCCGCCTGCAGTATTTGAAGCGACCCAGACAGCAACCAACGAGTGTTGTTGCCGGCCAAATCGCGTGGCCTTTATGAACGGCGGTACAACGACTTCATCAAGTGGTGTGTATCGAAATTTCAATTATTTAACAATTTTGTATTTATTTAGGACCGTAGAAAAAATGTTGTATGTATTTCGAGTGTAAAGAGCCATTTTGGTATTCGGTTGCTTTTTCGCGCCTCGCTGCCGCTCGGCACGAAACTTGCATCCTCATACCAAAATGGCTCTCTTTACACACTAAATACATAAATATCTATTATATTATTAACATACCTGTAATATATTTATCTGCAAACGTAATGATGAAGTCAGTTCTTTGTGAAATTGTTATGGTTAAAATATTTACCTCAAAGTATTTTTATCGTATTTTCAAATTACACAACACTTGTAAAGCACAAAATGGCTGGATTGATTTTGGATAAACACACATATACATATATACAATAATTAAACAATAAAAAAACTATTCAGAATCTGTGTATATTTCTTCTTCTCCTTCTGAAGTTTTGTTAAAACATTCCTGGCACAGTTTTTCGGTGGTAGACCCAGGCACAAAAATGTATTGCACTTTTCACACGAGTACTGAGTTTTACATTGCTTTTTGCTGTTTGAGTAACAAGGTCCGCAATATTTTCTTTTGTTTCGAGGCGTTGCAGTTGCTGCTACTAGTTCTTCTTTATCGTTTACTGGCTGCAACGGTTTATATTTTTTTTAAAGAATTTGCAATTCATTTGGTAAATTTTTCAATGCGGATCTTCTTTGTAACTGGGGAGTTACTAAACACAGAGCTATTTTCTTCAAGTAGTTTCGTTTAGGAAAATATTCCTTTCCGTTTCCCAAATGAATTACCCTCCATTTGGTACTATCCCGGCCTATAACAATAAAAATTAGTTAGTTTGGTACAACTCTTTTTTACATAAAGTAATTTTTTAGAGATGTAACTTTCGCAACTAAAAAATAATTTAGATAGTTTCATCTGAGCGTGACAATTATACTAATGATATGAGGATAGTACCAAGTTGAAGAAGTGTGTATATGAAAGTAAACGCATCTTTCAATAGCAACAAAAAACAAAAGTAGATTCAATCTTGACTTACCACTGTAAAAGTTATCAGGCTCTTCTTCCTCCTCGATTTCTATATCACTTTCATCAATTTCATGTTCCGTGTCTGAATTATTTGATCTGGTTTCCAAATTGTCCTCCGTTTCTGATTCATCTGATTCTTCGATGTTTTCTTCGAGTATAACATTTGCACCAAAGTCATCCTCGTCAAAAATAAGTCGATTGAGCTCTTCAATATGTTGAGGATTATTCAAGTTGTACATTTTCCCACTCATCTTGCACCGTTGTTGTTCAAAAAGATTTTAAAAAATCACGTCTTCTATAAATAAAAACAAGCCACAGTCGACGAAAAACACTGTCACGCTCGGCGCTAAAATACGCAGAATAACAGGGACGCGAGCGGGCGCGTCAGGTCCAGCGGACATAAGCAACGTACGGTTCCGCCTACTTATCAATTACTCGGGACCTAAGACAGTTATCGACATGCCGCTTCCGGAAACGGTTATAAATAGATCCTTCTGAGATGTCATGAAGGCCCACCCCAATAACTCAATCGGATTTTGAAATAAAAGCAAAATACAAGGGCATACGCCCACTGGACCTATGCGCGCCTAATGGAAGGTTAAGGTTAATTTAGCTTGAAATGTGTATAGCTCAATAAATACTGAGAATAGAACACATGTTCATATGAACCTTTTTGCTTGAAATGATCTTAAGAACATGCTACTAAAGTGCCAAGAGAGCTTCGCGAGACACCCTGTATATCCGAAGAATATGGCTACAGTGTTGCCAATAGTCCTTCATTTGACACAACTTTCGATATGGGTCGTAGAAAAGTGTAACTAACTAAAACATTTGGATATAATCGATGTTTAAGTTCCTCCTACTAAATGCAATCTTTGTTTTCAGATTTCCAATAAAAACGCCTTCGAGGCGGAATGGCTAGAAGACCGAAACGAAGTGTGCCTAGTTTAAAACTGTGAAACGAAGCAAGCGTGCCGCTACAATCTGGATATTAGTAAAGTCCACAGAGAAGATTAAACTACTGCTGCGGCAAATAGTTGTATAAATTATAAGCATATAGTGACGGCGACTTCCGTTGACTTTAAAAAATATTTTCGGACCGTTTAGATAGCGCTGTGGACGCCTCGTTCCCTTCGGTCTCGGTTAAGTAAACGTAGGCGTGTTGAAACATTAATCAGCATGAACGTGAAGTAAATATTTTTTCGGTGGCATAGAGTGGAACAACAGGAAAATGCAAATGCGCGGGTGTCGTTAGAAATTAACACTGTTCAAATAAATGCGGTGGCTTGGATAAGGAGAAAAATGGAGAACGCCACGCAGACGTCTGAAGGCATTTACGGAGTCGGTAACGTGAGCAGCGATTCCATAATTGCCCCCTTTTTAATTAAAAAGTATGACATTATTCTGCTGTACGTGCCCGTGTTTCTCCTAGCGTTGGCAGCAAACATCTTGGTAATCGCCGTGGTAATTAAATACCACTATATGAGAAGGTAAGTGTGGTATTAATGTTTTTAATAATGCTCTGCACTTAAATAAGGTTTGTTTAATATCGAGAGATCCAAAAAAAAACTGTTCCTCAGCGGGCTGTGGAAATTCAACGTATGAATAATATGTTGGTGACACTGTACGTCAATGTCAAATTCGAGGTTGGCAGGTTAGGTTTTGCGTCATTTTGTGTCAAAACTGACGGAAAACCTAACCTGATAACCTCGAATTTAAAAATTTCAAACATTGACCGCTTAATAATTCCTGAATCAAACCACATAAATGTTTCAAAGATTGACTTGATACCAGTTGACACCCAGAAATTGGTTGAGGACCGAATTAAGCTTAATAAATATGAAAATTTGTTAAAACCTGTTAATTATATTAAATCTGATAATTTAAGTGTGTCTGCAATTATATTTACTCTGTGTACTATTCTTATGTTAATAATTTTTATATTGTATTTGTATTATAATAGAAACACAATGAAGATTAAACTTATTAGATTTTTAAATAAAGATTTTGAACCAGTTAACGTAAATGCATAAGTTTAATTTTCTTTTCTCTTTGTAAGTTCAATGGAGGCATATTTGAATACCACCCATTGAACATTTTATCGGCGGACGAGTTATATTACAGCTAGACAATGGCCCCCTGTGTAAAACTGCAAGCTTGCAACCTTGAACAATAATAGCTTCTTTCTGTGAACTGCAAGTCTGCAACCTTGAACGCACGTGGCTTCCTGTCTCACGCTCCCTTTTAGAGATAACGCTTATCTTAGCTGATTAGACATAGTATATATACAAGTAGCCTGCACCTCTAAGATAAGTTCCAGTTAGTTCGTAGCTAGATGAAAGAAATTGTCTGGCAGCTAATCTGTGTGCTTCCAATGTTATATTTCATTGTAAAATAAAAATAAACGTTTTTTAAAAAGTCGTTTCGGCGGCCTTTTAATAAAACTGCCGAAGACTGAGTTTCATAACATGTCTCGTGCATAAACGACTTTCAGCAAGCGTTGAATACAATATTTTATCTACGACCTTAATTTTACTGTTATTAATCCATAAATATCGATTTAACAAAGGTTTGCATCTACGACACTTCTAATTTATGTCATAATAAACAGTAGGCCATGGCGCGCCGGCGAATGTTTGCAAAGCCAGTACTGTCAAGGTCAGTTATGAAAGGTAATTATTAATACTCCACATCTGACTGTATTCATTACATAACGCTTTAATTATTTCAAAAATACTTTACCTGTAACGCAAGAAGTAACTAGAATTACTTTACAACGAAATTGAAGTTTTATAACCTCACTTCACTTTATACCACAGATGCGCTTAAAGTAAACAGCTGATTTCTTTAACCACGCTAAACTATAAAACATCACTTTTAGTGAAACAAGCTAGTGCTAAAAGGTCTACTTTTAGTAGTGGTCGTAGATAAAATCCTTTATACAAAAAGACATACTTTAAAAGTCAGAACTAAAGCTATTCTTGTGTGGTACGTGGTCTTGTAACCGTTTAATTTTTGTGACGCAGTCTATGGACCACGTTTAGATCAGAAAACATCGAGAAGGATACAGATTGTTCGAAATTCTTGTATTCCGTTAACATTACAATGTTTGATCGTGTTATGAATAGATTAAAAGAATTAAATGAGATGATTACAGATACCGGCATGCTTTTGTATTATACCATAAAGCATATTAAGCGAGACGTCACCCTAGCCAAAATTAGTTTTTGAAGATATGTTTATACACAATACCAATGCACAGGACTACGGTTTTTTAACGTCCCTTTTGTAAATAATCTTGCTTGGACAAATTTAAATGCGAACTTGTACGATATGTAATGAAAATTAAGGCTCCTGAAATATATTTATATCAATGCGCTGATTAGCAACAATTTATTGGGAAAATCTAAATTATTTAACAGTTTTGATCGACGTTATCTAGCTCTATTAGACCCAATAATAGGTATAGGCCAATCAATAGAGACATTCTACCTTGCAAAAGGTCAGGCAAAGTTCTAATTTGGCATACTTGTAGAGTCGCATGTCCTAATCGACATACTAAGTTTGCGACCTTGAAAGGTTGCCGCTCGCAACGCCATCTTGATAAAAAGGTACCAAAAATCAGTTTTTCGTATATATCTCCTCTCCTCTGCCATCTACGCTGAAAATAGTTATTACAAGAATTGTAGTAAACAAAATTTCCTATAACTTTTGTCTGAAACTTTTTTTTATCAGATAAATAATTCATGAGTTACAGCTACGTAAGACGGAGCAAATTTTCGAAATTTGCGAAAACGCTCCACTGTTTGTCGAAATTTCGGTTAATATCTATTAATTGTTATCTAATTCAAGTTTTTACTCATTTTCGCACAACAGTGCGGATGTAGTACGAAATATAGAGATAATATGGAAACAGACTAATAGTATATTATGTTATTAGGAGCAAAAGTTATACTTTATGTGGCGTGGCTGGACGGTTTATCTGCCGAGCTAGCTCTATGTCGTCAGAGAGACCGATAAAGTTAAAGATTAAAAGTGAAAAAAAGGCATATTTAGAATTTAAATGTCGAGAAAATTCCACTAATAATTCTGTTATATGGAGGGAATTAAAAATAATGAATGTTTATAATAAAAGTTATAGCGAAATTCCCCCCAGCTTGGCGGATGTTGGTGAAATTAATCGATCTTTTGTTCATGTAGCAAGTATGACCAGCTCGAACGATGAATTAATTAATTTTTATAGTAATAATATTTATAAAAACCTCAATACGAAATTTACCTTTAAAGCCGTTGAGGATGTTGAAATTATTAAAATTGTCGCTGGTATCAAGTCAAATGCTACGGGATCGGATGGTATTAATATTAGGATGTTAAAGTATTGTTGTCCATTTATAATTCCTTTTATTACACACATAGTAAATTTTTGTTTGCTTAATAGTGTATTTCCTGAAGCGTGGAAGAGTGCTAATGTTATCCCGTTACCGAAAGTTAAAGATCCAAAAGAATATAAAGATCTTCGCCCTATTAGCATTCTACCATGTTTATCAAAGGTTTTGGAAAAGGTTATGGCCGAACAAATTCGTTTATATGTGGTTCAGCATAAAATATTGCCGGAATTACAGTCAGGATTCAGACCAAATCATAGCTGCACAACTGCACTCCTCAATATTATTGATACAATAATGAAAGCTGTGGATGACAACAAATTGTGTCTTCTTGCTATGATTGACTATTCCAGGGCATTTGATACAATATGTCATAATGTACTATTGGCAATACTAAAATTTATGAGTTTTAATGATAGATGATTAATAAATATTTAACCAATCGTACCCAAACTGTTATATTAAAAGAACACAAATCACATCCTCTACCTATTGTATCAGGTGTACCTCAAGGATCTATCCTTGGACCATTATTATACATTTTGTATACTTTTAATTTGAAAAGTTGTTTAGATAACTGTGAATACCATCTTTATGCTGATGACACACAACTTTTGTTTACTTTAGATTCCTCGGATGTTGCTATAGCTAATGAAAAAGTTAACTCCGATATTCATAAACTCATCAACTATTCTGGAAAACATGGTCTGTCAATTAATTCAAAAAATGTTCTATTATTCTTTTTGGTAAGCCTAAATTGAGAGAAGCTGCTTTACCTGAAATTTCTATTCAAATTGATAACACGCGTGTGCCTGTTTCAGAATGTGTAAAAAATCTTGGTCTATGGATTGATTCAAATCTTCGGTTTAAAAGACATATTTCAACTTTAATTCAAAAAGCTTACGTTCAATTAAGGCTGATATTCAATCATAGATATAGCTTAAACCGCAAAATTAAAATTATGTTATGCGAGTCTCTAGTATTATCTCAATTCAGCTACTGTGACTGTATTTACGGTCCGTGCTTGGATGCGAGTGATGTTAAGAGAATTCAGAGTATTCAAAACTCTTGTCTTCGATTAATCTTTGGAATTAGAAAATATCAACGCATATCATATAAACTTACGGAACTCAAATGGTTAAATATGAAAAATAGAAGGTTGTTGCATGCAAGCTGTTTGTTCCATAAAATAATTTATTTAAAGACTCCTCTATATTTGTTTAACAAGATTAAATTTAGAACTGACGTTCACAGTGTTAATGTACGCAAAAAGCACTTCATAACGCCGCCACTTCATAAAACAACTTTTTTTGAAAGATCTTATTCATATAATATTGCTAATACGTATAACTCCTTACCAGATAATTTAAAAATACTGACACAAGCTACCTTTAGAAATAGATTATATGATATATTGTTTAAGACACAGACTTAAGTTTTGTTTAAGTATTTTTTTTTTATATATTCATATATTTAAATGTTAAACCTTGATGTGACTGCACATACTCATCATTAGTTCTTTTTTTTTTTAAATGTATGTATAGTGTGGGTTAAGTGGCAGAACAGAAGGTTTGCCATCGCAAACCTCTCTGAACTTCGCCCTTTTGGGTATTCGTATTTTGTTTTACATTTACTTGTTTTATTTCTTGTATTATTATATCCAAATAAAGACGGTATTATTATTATTATTATTATTATTTACCATGGCAATAAAGTGACAATTTAGCATCACTGAAGAAGATCGTCACACTATGGAACTTATACTTAACGACATGAATCATCAGTTATTCTCACCGTAGGAGAGCAACATTCCTACAAAACTGTCACGAACAAATTTGAAAGTAGACTTTTAGAACTTGAAAAGAATGGTCCCACGGCAAAACTTTGGGTGCAGTATTTTCGTATGGTTACTCTGATAAAACAGTTTGTTGAAGCAGAACGAATGGGCTGCTGGCAACTGCATTTGGACACAATACAAAAAATGCTCCCGTATTTTCATGCAAGTGGCCGTTTCTCCTATGCGAAATCTTGCCACTTGTATTTGCAGGACATGCTGAGTTTGGAAGAAAAAATGGACACTTTACCATCAGGCGGTCAGACAAATTCTGGTCAGAAATATGGTCTGATATGACAATCGAACAAACGCTAATGAGGTCCATGAAAACTGTTGGCGGTCTTACTCGTGGACGTGGATTAACGGATAGCGTTCTTACGATGTGGACATTGGGACTGGTATACCTGCACAATGTTTGTGATGAAATTGAAAATTTTTGTGGAATACACATAACAACAACAGAGCAGCACGTCGATATGAGATGTTCGCGCATCATTCGCTACAACAATGATTTCAAGAAACTGATTGATTGGTTCTTTTCACACCATCCCTTTCCTCAAATTCATGAATTGATGTCTATAAGCACTGGCGTTACCGGAGATGAACGAATCAATTGTCACAATTCACGTGAAATTGGAATTATTATGATTTCAAAAATAATCGGCAAGAAGTTCGACTCTGTGAAGTTTAAACGCACGGAAACAGCAATTCCGCTTGCAGCTATCAACAGCAGCATCAAAATCAAAGAAGATGTAATTCCGGTTGATCCGCTATGGTTATTCTAAAAAATGTGTATTACCAAATAATCAGACGAAGAGTTACAGAAGTATCTTCAATTCGAACTCGCCCCGTTTCCTTTATCACTATTTTTCCCGGAGGGAATGCGTAAGGGCGCGAATTAGACACTTTACAAAGCATTCTCGCCTCTTGTAGATAGCATTCAATTCAGAAACAGCGTTCATGTCATAGATGGTGGATATTTGTTGCATAGAGTGGTATGGCGTCGCAACGAATCCTTCGGATCGATTTGCACAAATTACGTGCAGTACGTCCAAAGACATTACGATTCGAATACAGTTGTTGTTTTTGACGGGTATCCAATTGATGCGGCTACCAAAAGCACGAAAAGTGCAAAAAGACTTCGCCGATCAAAAAAGCAAACTTCCGCAGACGTACATTTCCACGAGTCCATGGTTCCAACTGTTTCGCAAGAACGATTTCTAGCGAACGAAAAAAAATAAATTCGCTTGATTCCGATGCTAAAGAAGAAATTCGAGGATTCCAATTTCACAGTGAAACAGGCTACAGAAGATGCAGATACATTGATCGTCAACACAGCGATCAGAATGTCCTCATCTTTTGATTCCGTTTGCATAGTTGGAGAAGACAGATTTTCTAGTTCTGTTAACAACACTAGCAAGAACCCATCCCAATATTTACTTCCGAAAGCCAGGAAAAGGAAAACAGTAGCAAAAATATACTCTTCCCAAACTCTACAGCATGGAGAAGCAGTGGCAGACAGCATACTGTTTTACGGAGTTCCAAAAGAAAACGTCACTTTGGATTCTCTTCGTTTTCAAAATTTTGCAAGATCCGTTAAAAAAATCAAAAAAGGATGAGAGCGATTCTCAAGAAGATGTCGAGATCAGACAATCTGGACCATCTAAGGCATCTAAAAGAACTAGAAGACGTAAGTCAAGTCGTGGATTAGGCCCACTGGGGATACCACATAAAAAAACGCACGGCTTACTCTACCCCATGGTGGTGTGGAAATGAGTAAAAACTTGAATTAGATAACAATTAATAGATATTAACCGAAATTTCGACGAAAAGTGAAACATTTTCACAAATTTCGAAAATTTGCTCCGCCTTACGTAGCTGTAACTCATGAATTATTCGTCTGACAAACAAAAGTTTCAGACAAAACTTATAGGCAATTTTGTTTGCTACAATTCTTTGAAACAATTTTTTGGCTTTGCCTAATTGTTTCGCCATTTATCCAATTATTTCAGGCTTAACCTGTATATTTTTAGTTGAATTATAAATCCTTTTGCATTTCGAATTCGTAAATTTTCCAAACCAACGCATTTTGTACCTGCATCAAGTTCTTATCGTTTGCGCAATGCCCTCTCTGACCCGCGCTATCTCTTATCAGAGTGCGAGCCTTCCTCGAGGAAACGAAATTTTCGTCCGAGGCACTCATTCTTTTCACCTCGGGCAGCGCATTTCGCGCGGCCGAGATTTTATGTTAATTATATTAAATTACGTGCGCTCAACCAATTTCAATGAGCAATGTGTTTTCTAAGGGCTGATTATTATCAGGTACGATTGCGCTTTTCTGTCTTATTATCCCCATAGTAATTACATTTTTTCTTAGCTCTTAATTACCAGTTCCGTTTCAACAACGAGTTTATCTCGGAGGCCAAGCCTTATCGCACTTTCGACACCTGCTGGGTTCGGCGTTTTGCGGCCTTTTGAAGATGCTTTTGCTGCCTTTTTGGGGATGCTTCTGCAGCAATTTTCTGCGCATCCTTGGCGATTCCAACAAGGGTTGTAGCCGTTCACGTCCAGCTTATTTTGCGAGGTTAGTTGTGCTGTTCCGAGATTTATCGTGTTTTTGATAACTGGTTTCTCCATTTATACATTTTAAACCCGTCAATATTTAAAACTCAAATTCATACGTTTTGCAATTATTAAAATGTAATGTTCAATTTGATACATGCTCTTGCTTTTTACATTAAATTTTCATGCTTATAGTTAATTATGCACAGTTATAAATTTTGCTATTTTTGATGTGTGTTTCGACCCTATGTAAAAGGTACAGTCACGCTATTTATTTTCAATAGCCTAACAGAAGGTTTTATTAGATGACTGTGATAAGCTTATCCCACGAGTGTTTTTGTTAAAGTTATTAAAATAACCCGAAAGGGGTTCTTAATTTTATGCGTGTCGCAACCTTCAGTTAAGATACACAATTTTGTTATTACATTATTTACATTTTAATTATCCTGATCATTGATTACTGACATTTCAAAACTTTTATTAATTATTAATTAAACGCTGGTCACTTGCAACTTATTTTTCTTGTTATTTGAAATCTTTTGATTTCTGGCGCCCATTTCCATTTTCCTTTCCTTTTTTTGAAGACATTCCAGGGTACATAGCTGATGATCTGAACCTACGATTTAAGGCCGCCGATATTTGAGCTAGTCGGCCATCGCGCGGTGAGTAAGTAACAGTTTTTCAGAGCTGCCGTGGTGTATAAATGGTAGGGGGGTTGATCTGCGATTTTTACTACCATTGCTTATTTTATTAATTAATCGCAGGTCGGCTTTCTTATTGTTTCAGGCAACGACCTTCTTTGGAAGCAGTTAGAGACCTAGGTGTGAGGCAACGGTTGAATTGGAGGTGCTTTCTCAGAGGTCAAGCTACAGGAGTCGTTCTGCAAGCGTCAGCGGCTTGTATCGGCAGGCCAACGAAGAAACAGAGCTCCAAGCATGGTGGAACTTGCTGGGGCTCGAGTTAAGCTCTAGCTTCCATTAGAAAAACATCGGAAACGTCAGGAAAGTTCACCCTAATAGATTGAATTTAGTGAGATCCAAGCGTAGCTTTGGTTTTCTGTGCACTTCCGGCAGAAGCTTCATGTGGCTGTCATTTGTTTGTAACGTGTATTTACTTACGACAGTTGTTATCATCTAAGCAACGCTTTAATTACGTAATTACAAATAATGATCGAATAATAGCGAACTTGTTTTGCGAATTGTGGGGTTGGATCGCCATATTTGAATTAATTTTCCATTACTTAACAAATAGCCAGTATTGCAGCGATCTCAGTAGTTAAATCAGCATTATTCAAAGCGTTTACAATTAAATTATTAAAAATAATACCACGATAATCAAGTTGATACTAAATGTATTCCAATAATTTATACAAATCAAGATAATATTTTCTAGGATGTAGACTAGACCCATATGATATAGAGTTATTTAGTTTACACAAAATTAAATTATAAACAATCCACCACCAGTAGAATAAATCTAGAGATCCTGTATATAGTTTACTAAGAGTTGGACAAACAGCGTGATACATTTTGATGGGTTTGGATCAATTTTTACAAGGCATGTGTGATAAAAGTGGCGTTTTTTGCATATTTTGTAACATGTTACGACCGATGGTTTCACACATGCAAATCTAAATTCTAACTAGGTTAGCCGTACATTTCTAATAGTCGGTTTTAGAGATCCTGAGAACGGCTAATGCTCTGAAAACTCCCTCATCAGAAGAAAACTAATAAAATTGGTTCCCATAACCTCTTTGTTCGACATATGTCAAATGTCTAATTTGGATCAAAATTGTATGTCAAATCACGCTGTTTGCCCAACTCTTAGTAGACTATATACAGGATCTCTAAATAAATCCATAGTAATATATTTAAATCCTAGTAAACTGAAATAAAAATAAAAAACCGTTGAACAATTTATTTATATCAGCAATAACCTTTATGGCGAGCAATGAAACACATTATTGTTGCAAATTTATTATTTGTAGGGTTTGCCACCAGAGAATTTATTTCTGAAATGAGAATTTGAAATGTATGAATTATCTGTCGTTGATATTTTGTATTGAACTTCATTTTGTTGTTTATAACAGTTCAATTACTCCCTACAGACAAAAGTGTTCCATGATGAAATTTAAATATTTATAGTCTTTGCGTTGGTTTCCCGGAATGCTGCAGTAGCACTTCAATTTTATGTGTGTTGTGGCGTTTGCATGCGTGTCACTTATATTGCTGCAATTTTGCAGAGTTTAATTAATAGTAGTTTCATTTAATCCTCAAACTAAACTAAATAATGTTACAACGTTGATTATGGATTTGGAAAGACTGCAGCACGAAAATGTCGAACAAACATCAGTTTTAAAGTTAACTGTCGTTAAAGTACTGTACTTTAAAGTGCACGTCATATCTCTCACAATGAAATATAAATAGAAGTGTAATATGCAACATCTTGTTCAAACATGGGAGGAAATTTTTACAGCATGTAAGAGAAACTGAATAAGTGAAAAAAATCTATTGAGCATAATTATGTCCGAAAATACATGTGGTTCTTACTTCATTTTGGGCAAACGTGTGTGCGTGTGCGGGCTTCGTCATGGTTTAAGGCTGCTCTATTTTTATTTATGGAGACAAATGAGAAAAATTGTTTGTAAACAAGTGGTTGAAACTCTAATTGAGCTCTAGTAGAATTTTCGAACATATGTTTACTAAAACTTACTTAAGGCGCCCTTCTAACACGCAGTGGCGAGGCGAAGCGGCAAGCGCGGCTATGCGTAATTCTAGATAGTGAATTAGATTAGCTAGTGTAGAATGTACGTACTATCGTAGGCAATTCAATGATGTTTGATAGCTTTTTGGCAATTACAGCGTCCAGTAGACGTCAGAGGTTTTTGCTTTGCTGGTCAACTACTATGTGATAGTCAAAGAGTTGAATCCCGCGAAAGCACGAGGTTTCGCACAGTGATTCGCGGAAGCATGCGGTTCCGCAACCGGAAGCATGAGGTTCCGAATTATAAGCCCCATTAGAACCTAGCAAGATTTACGGTAATTACTGTACTGTGAAAGAAGGTCGATGCTGCCTGATGCAAGGTCAAGCATTGTAACGTCTCTGTCACCAGTACGGAGGGGCCAGGGGGCGGCCACCCCCGGTGAGTACAATTATTATTATCTATGAGATTTACAGGTTAGTAAGTTTATGTTCTTTTACATTTAACCTCCTGCCACCGCCACTGGGCGAAGAAATGCTCGAACCTGCACTGTTTGCACCCCGTTGCCGCCCTGTGGTCATGGGTGAGTTGCATCCACCACTTTAACATATTTTAAAAGTATCGGTAATCGAATTTTAATATAACACGCAAGAATGCGTCTAATAAATTGTTTTTACTGTAATGCGTTATATACCGAGTGTTTCACTTAAGGTGAGAACATAGGGACATAGCAAGGGAAATCGTATATATCCAGATTCCTGCTTGCCGCTTGAACTGATAGGATTGATAGTGGTATCAATCAAAAGAGAAAAAAATTGATACTATTTTACTTGAATTTGTTGCGTGTTTAAGACAGAAATAGCATAATTACTGTAATAAATGTTTTGCATTTTATCACAAAAAACAACCAGCCATGATGAAATTTGTTTATGCCTAAATAAATGTTATTTTCTGTCAGTTATCAATTCACGTATTTAACTAATTACTATGAATAATAATGTTGAATATTCTAATGAAGAGAGGGTATTTTACAGTGGCGTCAGTTTACGCACGCTTCGTGATTTATTCTCGGTTAAATTTAATAATCGACCTATTCAATCTGTATCAATAATTCACAAGTTTGTGAACAAAATTGAATTGGGCAACCATTCAACATTGGGATGCAATTAACGGCACTTCTCGAAACCCTAGACTAGGAAGCAGAGTAATAACACCACTCATTACATATACACATACGCCTAACCACTTTAATGTATTGTGTATGTAAAACGCGGATTTAAAGGCGCATGCGACCAACTACCCCCGCTACACTTCTGACACCGGCGAGTAAAAGGGATTATTATGAATGAATGAAATTACAGCGTACAACTCAAATGACGTAGATAAAGTACGGTACTTTTTCCCCTTGAAATTCTAATACAATTTTTTCATTTGGGGCTTCGTTTCCGCAGTTATTGTTGGTCGTGGTTTTGGATTTCAATTACCCGTTCGATGATGAGACTGTTAAATAAGAGCCGTTTTATAATTTTTTTATGAGACAAGTATCACATTTTTGTGTATGCTAATTTTTAAAAAAGTTCTACTTGGTTAAACAGTTTTGCTGCTAGTAGTTTTTGGCGTTACTGAGTGAAAGATTTTAAACTAAATTTATTTGCATCTAGTTTACTACAAAATGATATTAAAGTTTATCGCTTAGTGTTTACCATAGGATCATTTGGCATTATTTTTCGAGTCTTTCACAATCCGTAGCCTGGATTTTCTAAGTCAGTGATAAGTTTTCTTCCACGCTAAGATGTCTCTTCTAGAAAAAGTATTGATTTCACTGCTTGCTTTGGTAAACCTTGAAATAATAAGGCTGTTTGAAAGGCATTCGTGTCTCCTCAACCACTCCAAAAGGTAAATTCATTAGCTTTACTAATGCAACCTTATCCTAATTGGTACGACCTTTAACACTGCTGTCACCTGCTACAGATATTAGTGAAGTGGACATAACACTTAGTTACCCTAATAATTCACCATTAATATTCAACGTCGATTGGACGAGCCTGGCTCATGATCTAATCAATATAGCATTAGCTAGTTTATAAAGGATATGTAGGCAGTTTGCTTCCATGGGTTTTATACTTACAGCTAACTATTATTGAAATTTGTGTAAGTTATATTTTAAATTTTGTTTCTTGTTCTAGTGTGTTTATGTTAGACAGTAAAAAATAATATACAGATTGCGGCAGGCAACTAGGACCATAGCAAAAGCAAGGGGATCTTACATGTGGCCGTAATTGAACTTAAAAAATTTAAAAATCGAATATATACCTTGCATTTATAATGATCCTAACGACCTACCGCTATCGTACATTGATTGTTCGTTTGTTAAACACAATTACGGCCACATGTAAGGTCCCCTTGCTTTTGGTATGGGTCTAGTTGCCTGCCGCAATCTGTATACAACGTTCATTTAGTATTTTGATACGCTACACAATTTTATTGCCTTCGATTAATTCAATTAAAAATTATTAGAAGTTGTAAGTGTATTTGTTGTGATTGAAGCATAGAGAAAGCTTCTAGATTACATAGAATAGGTACTGTGCGTTCTCAAAAATCTTTGAACAAAGGCGCTAGTGGATTTTCAACTTCACGTCCAACTACGTACTATTTCGAGTATGACATATTTAAGGACCGCGCCTGAATTTTTTCTGTTGTTTTGATTATTTACACCGACTTTGACAGTGACAATTCCATTGCATTCAGTCATTCCTAATCGTAACCTTTTTACCTTTTCGAGTATCTAGGTAGATTACGAAATCGTACAAAGCACCGGTGAAAGTCGTATTTATTGTATAGGAAAAAACTACCGCACCAATTATTTTTCTCGTAATAGTAGGCGCTGCCATAAACAATGCAAGCAGCTGTTGCTATATTGCCGTAAGTCAGAAATTTTCTCTAAATTTGGCAATACAATAATAATAATAATGGTGAGGCACTAACACCTCATTAAGGAGCTTGGCCTGCAAGGCGGAAGGTCAGAGCTTCCGTATCCTCGCTCTCACACCCGGCTGTCGCGTGTCAAATTCATGACACTTGGTGATGTGGTGAGCATCACGCATTAGACAACCGCATTTACCCTTGTTCTTTCGAACGTAGGTTCCCAATTATTTAAAGCGACTGGATAGGCCGCCCGCCAGGCATTGATCTGGGATTTGAACTCCAGACTTCCGCACCGCAGTCCAATGCTCTAACCATTGAGCTACGCTGGCGCTATTTTCTATAATACGTTTTAAAAATATGATTTTATTTATATTGAAATAAAATACCTTCCGCGCACCAAGAGGTGTAACAGCGTCTGCATCTAGAATGAACTGCTGTGTACATGCACAGCTATATCCAGCGGGTGAAGACCACAGAAGGCAGCGAAAAACTACTCGGTATATTTTTTGCCAAGATGTCATGAAATAGAACCTAGTCCTGGGTAGCCTTCAAATGAGTAGGAGTGCGAAGAATCTCCCGGATTCATATGATGAAAACCTTTAAATGGGTGCATGGAAAGTTGGAACCTATTTTTGCAGTCGGTAAGTTAGACAATGTGATCCAGGAGATGAAATAAACTGGAAATGCAAATATTAAGAATTACGATGGCAGAGGCAGGGTATTGGCATTGTTTAACATTGCACCGGTGTTCCGTTATGCAGTAAGCAGTAGCGGATCGTGATAAATGTATTTTGGAGGCTCTTACTTTTTAACAATTGCTAAGCAAATATAATAATTAATAACTCAACTACATTCCAGAGATGTTTTAATCCAAATATAGCAATGCTTTTTAATTTTATCAATCCAAAAGAACATCATATGAACAGAACAAAAATTATTCAAACACAACGCAAATTGTACATAAGTGTTAAAAACAGGAGAATTAATTTTTTAATAGTAATAAAAAACAGAGCATGTATCACAGCCACAAATCCATTTATTTTTCTTATAAATGTCTACATATAATGCTTGCAAAATTGCGACCTCCAATTTTACTTTGCAGACTGAAATTTAATCTAAGTGTTTTTATTTTCAACTTTTTCAACTAACGGTCTTTTTGTCTGCACTTTTAATTGCTCGCGGAAATATCAACGTGTGTGCTGCAAAACTGTACGCTTAACAGGGTTTTATGCTAAGTTTTATTTAGCACATTCATATTGTTGCAAAAACATAGGTGCCAAAGAAAAGATATGTTTGCTTGTTTTGTGGTATTGCTCATAAGGACGTAGAAATTATCAAAAATATTGGAAGCAGAATGCAAACGTCAGAATTGGAGAAGCAAAAACTGGAAAAATGGAAAGATAAAAAAGGAGTTCGCTGAGATTGCATCCTATTGCCCTATTATTTAATTTATATTCAGATCGTATATTCAAAACACATTGTTCGGATCAAAGTTAGGAGTAACATTTAACAGCTTACCAATCAATAGCATAAGGTACGTTGACGACATCATCATCATAGCAGATACTATTGAAGATCTTCAGCAACTACTCAACATAGTCAATGGTGCTGGCAAAGAAACAGAAACACTAATAATAAGACCAAGTTTATAATAGTCAGCAAACAAAACCACAATTATATCACTCTGCAAATAAATGGAAAACATGTAAAACAATTTCACGTATCTTGGTTGTCGCATTACAGATGATGTTACAGTGAAACGTAGAGTCCAAACAGCTCGTGCCAACTTTAATCGAATAAATACACTTTTTTGTAATGTTACTCTGAAAATTCGGCAACGTATGGTAACATGCCATATACTGTAATAGCATCCTCGCTTTATGATAGGGGTTTTTAATAAAAATATAAAATTTATAATTAGGGCAAGGGATACTACCACTTTATGAATTGTATTAATTTCAATTAAGAACCTACCTGTCAAACTCAGAACAAATTAAAGGGAATGCAATAATTATTACAAAACTAAATGGTTTATTGCTCTTTCTATATTTTACTTATTTGCAATAAATTAGGGCTTAGCTCCGGTGAACATGAAACAAATCTTATCTCAGGGGAGTCGGTTCATAAAATTAATAAGAAATTTTGTATGACAAATAATTCGTTGTATGACAAATACTCTCAATTATTAGGGCAAATGCATCATTTCCAACTGAAGTTTAGATAACCTCTAAATTTGACTGCCATAACAAAATAATCTGTGGTCGCAAGAAACAGCGTAACATCGAATTTCAAACACCAAAATCGCAAAAATGCATCAGGTAATTGCTGTAAATTGTGTGACGTAGCTTCCTGCTAACTTTGTTTGTTTTAGTGACGTAAAAGGACGCTTGATGTGCTTTTGTTCTGCATCCGGCTTCTCCAAATCGCATTTTTAAGAGACCTACCTCGATAAAACCTTCCTGGAACGGATCTGAGAACTGAAATATGCCTCTACACCTCGTACACCGCCTAATCTTGATGAGATCCAAAAATAATAAAAAAATAGGAACATTAAATTATCAGGGTCGTAAGAATGAGTAACAAGAAAGACCGAAGAAGAACACATTTTAACCATAAATTGTTAAATTATTATCAAGTGTCGCAAAATCTCACACGTTGGCTATTTTTACAGGAGAATATAATGCTGTGAAAGGCCGGAATTAAAATAATTTGACAGCCCCATGTTGGAGCGCCAATAAAATATGTTATGAATCCCAGTTAAGTATAAGTTAATTTGGAGAATTACTTTTTATATGCGTAATCGCACCAAAATACAGCATTTTTATTTGGAAATTGTTATGCATATATTGTTTTTAGGAGCACAATGTTGTACGCTTTTCTCAGCACAAGAAAAATGACAGTTAACAATAATTGGCTTTAGCTTTTCCATTTTCTTCTGCTTCTGTTAGGGCAGTGAACTGTTTTTAACTGCAAAGTGGTTCTATGAGTTCTTTGCTCTTAAGTCGGGTAGGTGGCTAGCCTTGCGCGTCGAAATTGAGGAAGAATTTCTATGGTAGAGGTTAACAACTACCACAGGTGTTAGCGGCAGCAGGAGAGCGTACGATTTTTTAAAATTGTTTTATAGTCGCCGAGAATCGAACCTGAAAGTTAAACATTTTCTCGCTAGGTCACCACTCACCAGCTTCAGCTTCCAAAAGTTTATATAGGAGAGTATGTTTTGTTTATAACAATCGATAGTAATAAATCTAATTAGTACACACAAAAACCGCATAATTATTTCTTAACCAGTGAGACATAACTCGCAAAATTAAAATTGGATTATAAACTAATAATTTATTACAAATACATTAAATATAGGTAAATTATTAGCCACAAAATGACTTATGACAACAAAATGCTGCAAACTACAAACGTTTTAATATGTCACATGATATAAATCTGAAAATATTTCACTTCAGAACCTTATCTTCATCACACACTTAAAATTAAATTAATTGTATAAATAGTATTGAAACAGTTCATTTTCTAGCTATAACCAGATTTATACAAGATTTCCATTTTAATTGCAAGAATTATAATGACCGAATCGATTTAACAGGTGGAAAGATTTTTACTTTACAATTTTTACCCTAAACACCGTTTATAGGCTTACGATAACATGAAATGCGCCTTGTGCGCTTCAAATTAGTAATGTATGCACCTGTTTTCTAACTTGCAGGACATTTATAACACATATTTTTAATAATATTCTATTTCAGATTATGCTTCATATGGTTAACCGAATATGATATATAAAAGGAAATTTAAGTTCAAAGCTAAAGTATGGAACATCAAATATCAATCAAGGACTACATTTAATGAAATTTCAGCTCAATCCGATGTAGTTTGGCTGAGGGTTGTAAATCGTAACTTTTTTTATGAACGACAAGACATGTGAACACACATTTTCATATTCTAAGGTTTAATTAATGCAAAATCTAACTAGAATTAACATGTTATAACTAACTTATCCTAATTATGTACAATTATTAACATTGTTAAGAAATAAGATTGTTCGCATAACCTCACTTGTTTCCTTTTTTTGAGTTCTTGGTAAATTTTCTTTGAAATTATACTTGAAAATATAAGCTGTGAAGGTGTTTACAACCCACCTTAATTGAGGTTGCTTTATGTATAAATTCACTTGGCAAGATCAGTGAAAACTTTTCAAAAGCAATGAAACGAAACTCCACAAAAGAAGCGTATCTAAGATAGGAAAGATTGAAATTCTTAAAAGTAGCTTTAATACCCACAATCTAAAGAGTTGTGAGCGTTTCTAGTTCTAGATAATTAGAGCTCTTTGTATTAAAAATTGTGCTTATTTTAGCCGGTTTCATACAAAATCATAGATTTTTGCATAATTTGAAATAAAATCAAACGTCATGTGCTTATGTTGGTCTCTACCTATTATAATAGCTATTTAAGTAAAAAGAAATGTAAGGACCTATTAACATTTGAGGTAGGCAAGTACAAGCTAAGACGTAGTCGCGGCTTGTTGCCTGCCGAAAATGTTAATAGGCGATACATTCCGAGTTATCTTATTATATTTTTCCCGCTGCTTATCGAAATTTTCCTAGATTTTTGAAAAAATCGTTTGGTTTGTCACCTGTCACCAGGATTAGTTTTCGTAAGTTGTGTTACCTGTGAGTGTCACATGTCACATAAACACTTGCAATTTATAAACAAAACGTCTAAATCTGCATCTTGCTTTGCTAATTTTATTATCCTAGGAACTTAATAATAATATTAAGTTCCGTTGTCAAGAAAAAGCAGCAAACAAATACCGAGTGACTATAAATGATTGAATTTTTTTTATTAGGTTGGCACTGTTTATGTTGGTAGCACTGTAAGTCTATGTCAAATTCGAGGTTAGCAGGTTAGGTTATGCGTCAGTTTTGACACAGAATGACGCAAAACCTAACCTGCGAACATTGAATTTGACATAGACTTACAGTGCCACCAACATAAACAGTGCCAACCTAAGAAAAAAAAATTCAATCATTTATAGTCACCCGGTATAATCACCGACTTACACGTTTTGTTACTAAGGCTGTATCACTGACTTACATGATCAGCAGCGGGAAAAATATATTATAAAAGGAACAATTGAAAGATGGCACGATATTGGCAGAAAACAAATGTCGAAAACGTACTCTAGTAGTGGTCGATAACATAAGGGTGACCTGGCAAGAGACAAGAAAGAAGAAGCCTTCTAATGAGAAAATTATTTTAATAAAGCAAATATCAATTTGGCAGATGCATTAATAGTAAGTATTTAAACCCATGTAAGACAATAATTTTGTTTTCCATAGCAGCCCTTCTACAAAATATAATTAGGATCGCACTGTATAACTATACAAAAGTATGGACTCTTTTAAAGACAGTTACCGGAATAGTGGCATAACCTACAATAAAGCGAGATATGTTCACTCTAAAGGTAATGCTGCCTTGAATAACTTGAATAATAACAATATTATTTATGTACAACACTTGATAAAAATCCAATTGCCATGTACAGTTGGGGAATCAATATAGTTTACTACTTGCATCTTGCAATAACTCTTGTTTTTTATTCGTCAGTTAAATAATTTTGTGACATTTTAAGTAAACTTAAGTACTTTTAAAAATTGTTGATACAAACCTATCAAACTAAATGTGTTTGCTAAACAACCGAATATTTACAAACTTACACTGGAAATACTAGAGCGTAAACTATATTAATTCAGTGACTACGTATTAAGTTACAGTGATTCGTATATAGCTTTATATAAAAATGGGTATCTAACTATGTACAACCCATTGGTTAAACAAAGAAGAGATAATGTTTGCACAAGTGAATATTTTACATAAGAGAGATTCTTTTCCAAAATTTAAACCTGAATTTACAATATCAATAAATAAGCGTTATAAATAGCATTAGTAAGTGCAAACTGCCGTACTGGTAGAGACGAGGATAGCTTAAGTGCTCACATCTGTGCAATTAAAATCTGAGGCTAATGAGAATGCCTCGTACAGAGGTGGTTATCCCTCACGTGCTGATCACGCATTTTTGTTGCTCTATCCCTTAACTGTATTAAAATGCAATCTGCACACAAATTTTTCCCTAGTTAAATTTTATTTTAATATTTTCCAATATTAATGCATAATAATGGTGAGGCACTAACACCCCATGAAGGAGCTTGGCCTGCAAGGCGGAAGGTTAGAGCTTCCGTATCCTCGCTTTCACACCCGACTGTCGCGTGTCAAATTCATGACACGTGGTGATGTGGTGAGCACCACGCATTAGACAGCCGCATTATTACCCCTTGTTCTTTCGAACGCAGGTTCCCAATTATTTAAAGCGACTGGGTAGGCCGCCCGCCAGGCATCGATCTGGGATTTGAACTCCAGACTTCCGCGCCGCAGTCCGATGCTCTAACCATCTGAGCCACGCTGGCGCCGCATATTAATGCATAGTTATATTAAAAAAAAGCAAGCGACGGTAAGGCGTGATTTGGAAGATAGAATTTTTAGAAAAGATATATACGAAACCTAAAATCACAGTAACAACCTATTAATTATCCAAATCTATGCGATGACAGTCCGGAAGAATTTATTTAGTATATAATTTAATAAATATTTTATCTGGTAGGTTTGAAATCTCAAATCATTAACATCGGCAAAGACGAAAGTGAGATCCAAGATTGTGTCTGGAAAATTCTAGAGCGGTCTGGAATTGCATTTTGAGATCATTTCCTTGGGAAATGTGAAAAACTTACACGAAAGATCGAGACTGCAAACTATTTTAGTCCTTTTATTTCATCCCGTTCTTTCAGTATTGTAAATGTATTATTAAACGGTACAATTGATTTCGCTCTAACCGATTTTATTTCAAAGAATTTTACTCTGTACGTGCGCCTAAAAATGGAATTCGGCCATTATTCCTGGATGTTTATTATACAATAATAAGGGTAGCAAGGGAGGCGCCGCTTTCGAATAATTATGGAAAAACTTTGTAATCTGTACGGTAAAACTCCGGATAACGGTCGAATTTGCACGAGGTACACAAAATTGATAAGAGTATGCTTATTAATAATTAACAAAGCTCCTTTAAATTATGGTTACTTTCCCTAAATATATTTTAGCCAAGTGATTTTTATTTTAGTTATTTTTTAAATATATTCAATGCGTAAGTACATTTAGTTATTCGTTTATATTTAACGCTTTTATGAATTAAAATTCTAATTGTATGCTTTAGTATACCTACTTGAAAATATTTGCCCGACATCGACAGTGAATTATCATAATGCTTTGTATTTGCAGTTCATGTTGAGCGCAGAAATTGAAGTTGTACATTGCGTTCAATTTCAGTGTGCTAATAAATGCTTCGTAACATGGTTCAATTGGCAACGGAGTTGACAGGTCGCTTAGAGAATTATAAGGAATAACAAACGATCATAGCAGGTGTACAAACTTAAAAGACATAAACACTCAAAATTAATGTTGCTGTAATTAAAACGCTAAATTGCCTTTAATGTTTCCCAGCATAAATTTTGCAGTCAGTGTCGCAGTGGAATATTTAGCGGGTAATAGCAAATACACTAATTAATTTTATATTTGCGTTGCGGAAGTCTACTTTCATATATTATTTTACGCGCTTAATTGCGTGAGTACTGAATATACTCGTACCATAGTTTCGTTGTAGCTCACATTTTACAACAGTTAATTCTAACATACTGCGAGGCAAATTTTTGGACGTTTTGTATTTATTATGCGGCAAAATTTAGGCGCCGTTTTCAGGCCTTAATAGACAGTAAAGCAAAAATATTGAATTAGTCGTTAACTTACAACTATATAATTATTACTAAATTAAACAAACTATGAATAAGACATACAAGACAGGTACATTAAAAAATCAACGAATCATTAGCTGATTATATTCGTCCTTTGAAAGACAAATCATGAAAACGCTAAAATATTTAATTGTAAAATTATTTGGAAAGATCCTTGAACGTAGCACTATGTTGTGTCCATAACAGTATATTATGATACTACTGTATAAGTACGTCTTTAAAGCACGTGCGACGAGTTTAAGAGCACGACGCAAAGCGGAGTGCTTTTAACGTCGCTAGTGCTTTAATGGCACTTATACACGTGTATCATACCCAAATTTTTTTACGATCGTAACAAAATTATAAAAATTAGTTCGATGACACTTTTTCCGTCACATTGTGTTAGATATTCTAGGTTATGTTGACATTCAAATTTACGGCAAAGCGTGTTTTAAAATATTATTAAAACACGTCACAAAAAAGACGTAATTCGGACACTGATATTAAGAGTGCTACAAACGTCACTTTTAACACTTTTTTTTTAATACAGATTGTGCCAGATCAGCATACATTTGCTATTACATGGCATAGTTAAAAGATATTTAACGACTATATCACTGTTATAAATTGTTCATTATTGTGAAGATTGAAGATTGGAGGTGTTTATTCGCTATCACTCTTCAGAACATCAATGGGTAACTTCCTTTTCAGCCTAGTATGTAATTTTCTACTGCCAATGTTGTAGTGTACTGCGCCACTGCATTGATGGATGTTTATAGCTGTATTCTTTATGTATTCCTCAACTGTAGGAATTTCTGTTTCTCTGTGGAGCTGCGAATTCCGAACATACCACTGAGCACTAGTTATTATTCGGATAGTTTTGTTTTGTAACACTTGAAGTTTGAGTAAATTGGTTTTGGATGTCGCGCACCAGACACTACACCCGTATGTTAAAACTGGTCGGATGATGGCCGTATAAATGAGAGTTCCACATTTTATTTTCAATGGCGACTTTTTGTTAACGATGGGATAAAGCATAGCCAGTCTTGCGAATGATTCGTTCAATTTCTTGTTGATATGAAAACTCCAGGTTAGTCTTCGATCGAGGAATATTCCTAAGTATTTAACCGCACTCTCCTTCGGGTTCCAAGGGATGAGTACATTATTATTAATAACGATGTTAGGTGGATCTTGTGGACGCCGTAGGGTAAAGATTTTGGCATCACATTTGCTGCAGTTAATTTGTATGCACCATTTATTAAACCATAAATTGAGGTCGTCTAGGCTTTCCTGAAGGTTGCTTGCGGCTTGGTTTATGTCGTAGTCTTGTGTGATGATGGCAGTATCATCAGCATACATCGCAATGTCTGAGTTAGGTGTTGTAGGAGCGTCATGCATGAAGATATTAAATAGTAGTAGGCTTAATACAGAACCTTGCGGAACTCCCGCGTTGATTTTGCGAGCTGAAGAAGTATACCCCTTTACTCGTGTCTGGAATGCTCTATCACTTAAGAATGATTTGGTTATATTTAATAAGTTAGCGGGAGCTGACAAGGCTTTCATTTTATGTAGCAAGCCATCTATCCATACACGATTAAAGGCTTGCGCCACATCTGCAAATGCTATTAGAGTATGCATTTTGTTTTCGTAACCCCTCTCGATAATCTCCGTGAGTCGTAGAATTTGATGACTAGTAGAGTGAGCGCTTCTGAAGCCAAATTGGAATTCAGGTAGGACATGATTTACTTCTAGAAACTGATTAAGACGGGTTTGAATTGTTCGTTCGAAAACTTTGGAGATTGTGGACAGTAAACTGATGGGTCGGTAGTTATTTGGATTTTCATGCGACTTATTTGGTTTCGGAATCATTTGAATTACTGCTCTCTTCCACTCGGTAGGAAAATAACCTAACCTTAAACAGGAATTAAATGTTGCTGTTAATAGACATATAGGTCTCTGTGGCAGGTTTTTCAGAATTATGTTAGGAATCAATATCTATTCCTGGGGTTTTTTTATTTTTTAGTTTTTTCATACATTCCTTGATTTCTGTTGGGGAGATAGGATTTAGTAATATTTGTCCTTTTGGGATTTATGTTTTTGGATTCCGTTTCAACATGGCTGATACATATATCTAAAACTTACTATATTGCTAGCGGCTATGAGTGGGAAACTGGCCGATGAAGTGAGACACACAACCAACTCCTTAATGTATACGGTGAGCTGCGAGCAAGCGCGGCGGCGTCGTCCGCCCAATGGGGAAGTGGTCAAGTTTAAAATTCGCTTCTAAAGGCGGAGTTCGAATTCTCACGCATGCGCACGAGACGCGTTATACTCTAAGTGAGACTATGTCGGCGCCGTAATGTTTTCTGACATTTCCAGGCCCTACTAGCAATATATGTGTATTATATATATGGGCTGATATGGTTGGGATCGTTGTTATTGAAGGCAGTAGTAAATGTTGCTTCGAGATGTTGTGCGAACATTTCAGATTTATCTTTGTCTTCCAAGATTGTTTGGCCATTAAATTTCAATGTAGGAATCACTGCAGGTTGTCTTAGGATCCGTTTAGTGGCTTTCCACATATTAGCATCTCCGGGTTCGAAAGATTCTAGATACTGCTTGTAAGAATTGATTCTAAATTGATCTAGTTCATACTTTACTTGCCGTATCAACATATTTAGATGTCGTTTGTCTGCAGGGTTTCTGAAACGTTGCCACATTCTGCGAGTGGAATTTTTTTCTTTGATTAATTTTAAAATACGGAGTGGATGTGTTTCGCTATTGACAGGTTTTTGTGTGCGAGAGACTAATGTAGATTGTTTGATTGCCATGTTTATTGTTTCTTTGAATAATTCTATAGTTCTGTCAATTTCTGTTGTGGTAGGTATGGTAGCAGGGCATCTAATACGTTCGTCCATGATATTACGAAAAAGTTCCCAATCAATAAGTCCGCTGATCAGCCTTGGTATTTTCGGGTAGTAGTAAGGTGTGAAGTTAAGGGTGAATACAACTGGGAGGTGGTCAGAGTCAAGTTCTGTTATTACGGTCTGGTTTATTGGCAGTAGTAGATTTTTATTTATTATTATATCGAGAATGTCCGGTAAATGATTTTGTCGATAAGGGTAATATGTGTAATCACTAGGGGCTGCGACTTGTAATGCCAGTGGGACGCGAATGTGTTCAGTTTAATTCCATTAGGGTTGTTGGTTCTGCATCCCCATATTGTATTTTTACAATTTAAATCTCCATCTAGTATTGTAGGTTGCGGGCTTCCAAATATATTTACTAGTTCGTCTAAGATGAGTCGATTTGAGGGTAGTTTATATGCTGAGATTATGTTAATTGAGGAGTTATCCTTGAAGGTTAATTTGGCGGCGGTGGCTTCTAGTTGGTGTACGCCTGTCAGTTCAATGGGGGTGGCTACAATGTTCTGTTTAATAATTATAGCAGAACCTCCCCATCCTATTGCTGCCTCTCGATCTTTTCTAAAGATGCGATATCCCGGGATTGTAAATTTCTCGTTTTTTATGAGGTGGGTTTCCGTGATAAAGGCAATATCTATGCCATGCCTTGCCAGAAATGAGATGAATATAGTTCTTTGAGTTTTTATGCCGTTGGCATTCCAATTCATTAGAGTTAACTTTTGTAGAGTGTTTGATTTATTTGTTGCCATTTTGCAATAACATGGGGCGAGAGACAATAGGAAGTTTTTAATTTGATCCAAATTAATGTAAGAAGAGACTAGAGAATTTTAGATATAAGGGAATCGGTATTACTTGGGTTATTGTTGGTAGTCGTGTTAGGATTGGAGGGGTAATAGTTATTTTTTACGGCTTGAGCATAGTTTGGGTTGGCAGTGATGTTTCCAGTTATATTGGAGTTGGGGTTAATGGGTTGTATTGTAGGCAGGGATATTTTTTTAGTAAGGTTCTTTATGTATGTACATCCTTTGTAGTTGGCTGTGTGCTCTCCACCACAATTTACACAAGCAGGTATAACTTCCTTGGGTTTGTTACATTTTGAGAAATGATGTTGTTGGGAGCATTTAACACATCGTGGTGGCATATGGCAGTAGTTCATCGTATGTCCCATTAATTGGCAGTTAGTACATTGTGGGGTCTCGTTATTCCTACGTCTTGGTTCAACTGATATTACAGAATAGAGTGGTCTGTTTAAATTCAATATTTCCTTGGCTTTATCAGTGCTGTTCATTTCCACTGCTACGAGGGGCATAGGCATTTATTTGTTATTAAGTAAACGGGTTAGTTTAAGTACGGGATAGTTTAATTTAGTCAATTCGTTGTTTATGTCTTTGTCAGTGATTGATAAAGGGACGCTGTGTATAATTATTGAAAGGTTCGATTTTTCAGGATTCCGGTAAGTATAGAAATGTACCTTATTATCTTCATAATATTTTGTTAGTGCTTTGAAATCTTCAATACTACCTACGTTGACACGCAGTTGATTACCTCGGTATGTAGTGGAGAAATCTTCTTTTATTACTTTTTATTACTGGTGTTACTTATTATGGCGTCATCTTGCTTGGATTGCAGGGTATAATATCTGTTTTGAGTAACCAGCATTTGCGAATTAAAGAGATATCGTTTATTTACGTCTTCGTCCGGTGATGATAAGGGTCTTTTATTGTTAGATACTGTATCACTGCTTGAGGATTCCTGATAGTCCACTTCCGATTGTTCAACGAGACAGTTCGGTCCCTTGAAAATTATGGTTGGAAATTTTAAGCGACAGTTATTCGGTTCTGTCATTGTTTCGGGAAGTGTGGACACGGTGATAGTTATTTCGAAGCAGGAGTATGAGAGGTTATCTTGTACTTACCACGCCGCAATCGGCTGATTGCGGCGGCCGACGCTGTACGTGTATCACAATTATTTAGTTAGCGCTGCTAATATTATATGTATCAATCACTAAAAGTAATTATTATAACTTGGTTAAAGCACAGCAAATTCGAGAAACTCAATTCACGTCCGGTCTCGGACACTGTTCATGCTGAACTCCACTTTTAACACTATAAACTGTGCAAAAAGTTGTAATTTTGACACAACCGTAGAAAATAGCTATTTATGCAACAAGTGCTAAAAGTTGATGTTTATGCACGAAACATGAAAATTATGAAACGAAGCCGAAGTTTGAGTTTCATAACGTCTCGTGCATAAACCACTTTTAGCACGAGTTTGCATACAATATTTTTTCTATGACCTTAAATTTTCTGTTATTAATCCATAAATGTCGATTTAACAAAGGTTTGCAGTTATAATTATGTCATAGTAAAAAGATCGCCTTGCCATGCAGGTGATTGTTTGTGGAGCCAGTATTGTCAAAGTCAGTTATCAAATGTAAGTATAATAGCACACATCTGACTTTATTCGTTACATAACGCTTTAATTATTTAAAAAACACTTTACATCTAACGCAAGAAGTAACTAGAATAACTTTACAATCTCACTTCCAGTTCGAAATTACAGTTTTATAACCTCACTTCACTTTATAACACATGTGCTAAAAGTAAATAGCTCTTTAAACACGCTAAATTATAAAACGTCACTTTTAGTGATAAAAGCTAGCGCTAAAAGGCCTACTTTTAGTGATGGTCGTAGAAAATAGTTATTTATGCAACAAGTGCTAAAAGTCTACGTTTATGCACGAGACATGAAAATTATGAAACGAAACCGAAGGCTGAGTTTCATAACATGTCTCGTTCATAAACGACTTTTAGCACGCGTTGAATACAATATTTTATCTACGACCTTAATTTTACTGTTATTAATCCATAAATATCGATTTAACAAAGGTTTGCATCTACGACACTTCTAATTTATGTCATAATAAACAGTAGGCCATGCTCGCGGGCGGCTGTTTGCGAAGCCAGTACTGTCAAGGTCAGTTACGAAATGTAATTATTAATACTCCACATCTGACTGTATTCATTACATAACGCTTTGATTATTTCAAAAACATTTTACCTGTAACGCAAGAAGCAACTAGAATAACTTTACAACTTCACTTCCAGTTCGAAATTGTAGTTTTATAACCTCACTTCACTTTTAGCACTAGAGCTAAAAGTAAATAGTTGATTTCTTTAACCACGGTAAACTATAAAACGTCACTTTTAGTGAAACAAGCTACAGCTAAAAGGCCTACTTTTAGTAGTGGTCGTAGATAATAGCTATTTATGCAACAAGTGCTAAAAGTCGAGACATGAAAATTATGAAATGAAGCCGAAGGCTGAGTTTCATAACATGTCTCGTTCATAAACAACTTTTAGCACGGATTATGTTAGGTGATACGTTGGGTAAGTGCTTACGAAGCAGTTCCCAGCCCCAGCTTCAAGCTTCTTAGAATCTTTAGTGATAAGAAATGTTATATAAGCATGTGCACACTGTACTTAGTCAGTTCTTATGCCAGTTCTTATGTCAGTTAGCATCTAGTAGACACATTGTAAACTGCATTTTGTAACTCCGTAACTTGAATAAATTAATTTTTTTGATTTAACAAGTTTCGTAAATTATAATTGGCGCAGTCGGTAGGATGGTCAAAAATTAAAGACAAAAATCGCTTCAATTTTGTGTTTCAACACTTAATTGGCCATCCGAACAACGAACCAAGAAGACATCTGTAATTCGAAGAGGAGAACCAGAATCGTCCACATTCGAGAGCCAGAGCCTTCAATCAACAATCCAGGACTCAACAGGCCCAAAATCGCCCAGAGAGCCCTACAACGCAGGACCAGCCCTCCAAACATCGAGTACGCTGAGCCCGCACGAGGTGACACCGCCCCGGACTAGCATCGCTGGGTCCAGTCACGTACTCAAGGAACATGAGTACAATTACAACGATATTAATGTAAGATAAATTTTATTAGCAAGTGCAAAAGTTGCTTTATTTTGCTAGATATAACCGCTCATTTTGGAGCAAAGTTGTTAAAATAATCATTTTACTTTTAAGCATCTAATAACCGAATTCAATTGATTTATCAACACATTCTCAGGAGAATTGTTGTTAATAATTGTGTTCGTTATTAGCCATTGCAACTCTTAAACAAATTCAGGTGCAGTTAGCTGTAAGCCAGATCAGTAAGCGTTACTGATAGAGTAACTTAATCTCTTACTTTGCTAGCACTGCATGCGTAGGATTTCTAAAAATAAAATTACAAGCCCCGCTTTAAAGCAAGTGCATTGGTTTCCTAAACGGGAGTAAATACACCATTCACTTGTTGCGAAGCAATAAAACGACGTTTAATTTTAAGACAGAATTGTTAAACGTTAGGTAGCAAATAAGCAAATTATTCGCGAACAAATTAAAATTTTATGCAAGGAGACTACGATCTTCTCCAGCTTTTCGAAAATTTAAATATTCAAGAAGTACCTCCCGCAGTACCAGTAAATATGGCACAAGCATTTCATTTGGAGTATCTCAAGACAGTACCAGAATTTGATGGCACTTCTTACAAACTATCGGAGTACGTGAGAGCCGCCGAAGTTATAATAACGCATTTCTTTCCTGAGGGACAAGGAGACGCTTTTCTACAAACATTATTATTATCTGCACTGCGAACAAAACTAACCGGCAGAGCATTGTTAATTACAAGCGGACGTGAAACACCAACCTGGATAGCATTGAAAACGCTATTACAACAATCATTTGCGGACCAGAGATCTGAGGATTCATTGCTAAGGGATCTCATGCTATTAAAGCAGAAAAATGAAACAGCGCAGGAGTATTTTGAAAAATGCCAGCAAGTTAAAAGTCTATTGTATTCCAACGTGCAATTAAACGAACCAGCCGCAGCAGTTCGAGCAACGAAAAGAACGCTTTACGACAGTTTAACACTAAAAGCATTTTTAACCGGACTCAAGGAGCCTATGGGAAGTTTCTTACGAGCCAGAGGACCAGCTACTCTTGACATCGCAATTAAATATTTAATAGAAGAGGAAAATGTAAATTACAACAAAAATCGAGACTCATCGGAACAATATAAACAGCAAGCTAAAAAACCATTTCCACCGTATAATTTAAGGCTAAGCAATCCAAGCCAGACATGGCAACCAGCACCAAGAAATTTTAACCAATTTCCCAGTTACACACATCAAATGCCACAACCTATACAAAGAAATAATTTTCCAATTCATTCGAGACCGCAACAGCAGCAGCAGCCTCAACAACGAAATGTATTTGCACCCAGAAACACAGAAGTTAGGCATCTACCAAAACCAACACCAATGGACACTAGTTCGAGTAACACCAGAAGAACAATACAACCACAAAATAGATTTATTCCTTCAGCACAGAATTCGTTTACACCTAGAGCTACATCGTACATTAGGCAGTCAAATCAACCTAGAAACTTTATTTCGGAAGAGTTACACTTTCAAGAGGACCCCGAGGAAGAGGACAACATTCAGGAATATTATTACGAAGAGGAACAAGAAGAAGATAATTACTACGAAGAACAGGATTTTACTTTACCTGCCCAGAACAACGACGACACGTAGCGCAGCCAATAAATGATCAATCGCTAGGAGAAATTATAGAAGTTAACAACCAAACTTCAACGTTACCATGTATTTACATTCCACAACTCAAATCAAACTTTTTAATCGACACCGGAGCATCTAAAACTCTTATTAAACCAGAAGTAGCATATAAATATTTCCCGGAGTTAATAGTAGAGGAACCGTTTCAAATTCAGACAGCACACCAAATTTCATCTCATCAAGAAACTGCAACTATTCAATTACCATCAATATTTAAAGTGTCATTAACTCATAAATTTCATCTATTTAATTTCGACAATAAATACGACGGACTCATTGGAATAGATTTGTTAAGGAAACTAAAAGCAAAAATAAATTTCGAAAAAAGCCTTTTGGAAACACCACAGACCCACATCCGATTATATTCAATGGAAATAATCAATCAAGATTTGAATCATAAAATTACTATACCAGCAAGATCGGAATTTTTAGTAAACATACCCGTAAATAGGAACATTCATGAGGGAGTAATTGAAAATACAAAATTAAATAAATATTTGGAAATTCCGACTTCAAATAATTTTCCAACTACATCAGTGATCAACACCAGTGATCAAGAAATAACACCCATCATAACGAACCCTATACCTGTTGAAATCGTGGAAGAAAATAGTGACGCCTTATCACGCATCAAATTGAATCCTATTGACACACAATCAATGATCGTTAATTTCGATACCACCATGGAAGACTTATTAAATGAAGTAATAAACGAGACCTCCATTGAACAGGTTAACGAAACACCTTCGAATTCAAACCAAGAAATTCAAGCTGTACCAGAAGTATCAGAAGAGAATCAATCAATAAATACGACGCATACGCAATTGGAATCAACATCTACCATACCTATTTGTGAAGACGCCTTAGACACGAAACGCAATCAAATAATCTTTACCACTATTCACGGCAAATCACATAAAGCAAAAAGGGAACATAAAGGGAAAAACGAAGTAACAACCGCCTACATAGGAGAAGAAAATATTAGGACCAATATATTTCAATTCCTCAAGGAATATTGTATACCTAACAAAGTTTATTATTGCCTATTTCCCAACGAAGAATTTTATCAAATAACTTGTGAAATTATAACGACCCATTTCAAAAATCAAGAACCGCACTTTTACAAATGCGTAAACAGAGTTATACATGTGATCAACAAAGAAGATCAAAGGGAAATTATAAATAATTATCACGAAGGGAAAACAAATCACCGAGGTATTCAAGCTACCTGTAACGCACTTAAACGTCAATACTATTGGGAAAATATGGAAGACACAGTTACCCGCTATATTAATAACTGTTTAATTTGTAAAAAAGCCAAATACGAAAGGCAACCACATGAAGAACCATTAAACATTACAAACACGCCAAGCCGCCCATTTGAACATTTACATATAGATACGTTTCAAATTGAGCAAAACGCATTTTTAACAATAATTGATGCATTTTCGAGATTCTGCCAAGCATACTATTTAACATCTAAAAATAGTATAGAAATAGCTGAAAATCTAATCACCTTCATATCTCAATATGGAGCGCCTACTAAAATAACCATGGACGGAGGAACAGAACTTGCAAACGAATCAATTAAAAATCTTTTAAATCTACATAAAATTAAAATTCATATAACGACCCCTTTAAATCATAAATCCAACGGTATGATCGAAAGAGTGCATTCTACTTTAATAGAAAACTACAGAATTATAAAAATACAACATCCAAAGGAGCTACCGAAACAAGTAATTAAATATGCATTAATAGGATACAATAATACTATCCATTCCCAAACTAAATTTACACCCTTAGAAATAATATATGGACATACAGCCGTCAGAGACCCATTCGATATACACCTCACCGAAAAATATTACGAAGATTATCTTAACGACCATCAGAAAAAGATAACAACATTTTACGGCGTTTTACAACAAAGAATGCAACGTGAAAAGGAAAAGCTAATAACAAAAAGAAACAATAAAAACAACTCTAAGAAAATTACATTTAACATCAATGACAAAGTGCTTATTAAAACCAACGCCAGGAATAAAGCTAAAATTCAATACGATGGACCATATACTATAAGTTCAATCAACGATAAAGGAATAGCTACTTTATTAGACAAAAATAATAAAAAGAAATCCAGGCATTTAGACGAACTAAGTAAACCCATTGTTACAGAACCACCTGTATCACCGTCATCTCTACCCTCGACAAGCCAGTAATTACGAAAATTGAAAACAATCCCGGTTTATTCCCACATAAACTCGGAAAAGCAAGAAATCAAGTAGACGGATGGACACTAATAAAAAATATCGACTATACTTCAATAATAGAAGAATACAAATGGTTGGAGTTAAACATTCAACGAATGAAAAATGCATTTATAAATTTACCTCACGGACATACATACGATAAAGAACTTCAAAATTACCAAACCCTGCTAAATATAACCTCATCCGAAATTAAACGAAAATTAAATCAACTATTTCTTACAAGAAATAAACGAGGCTTAATCGACGGCCTAGGAACAGTTTTCAAATTCCTAACTGGAAACTTAGATTCGACTGATGGAGAAAAATTCGAAAAAGCAATTGAAGAACTACGAAAAGGACAGGAATCCCAGGACAAAATTCTAACTGAACAAATATCAATAACGGAACAAATACTCGATAAAGTAAACAAAACTATTAGTACACTGAGAGTTGACCAATACACGTTATTATCAAGAATAAAACAATTAGAAGCTCAAATCAAAGAAAACACAATTCACCGAGCGGAGATGTATTCGACAATCAATATGCATACTATATTTTTGCAAATATCAGGAATGATGAACGTAATATTGTACCTACTTAATAATTTGGAAGAAGCAATCACTTTTACCAAACTCGAGATCATGCACCCATCAATAATTGATCCTGAGGACTTAGAAGCCAATTTAATATTTATCCAGAATAAAATACAAGGACAACAATTGCCATTTAAAATCAACCGAGAAAATTTACCTTTATACGAAGACATTATTGCAGTCAAAGCATATCAAATAAAATCCAGAATCGTATTTATTTTGGAAATACCTCTAATAAATCCGGATATCTACGATTACTATCATCTTTACCCATTACCTGTGAAAACCGATCAACATTTCCAAATAATTATACCACAGAAAATGTATTTGCTTTACAATGAAAATAATTATATTTCCACGGACGAGCCCTGCAAAAAACTACGCAACGGCGAACACCTATGTAAAATCCAAGAAAAAATCAATTCAGAAGAACCACTTTGCGAAGCTCAACTCATTTCATTTATAAAAAATAATGTATGTAAAACCGAAATATTTACATTAGAGCATTTTAAAACACAGAAAATCGCCCAAGATTCATGGTTACTGATTGCCGATAGAGAATTAATATCCACAATCACTTGTGAAAGTAGTAAGCAGAAGATGCCGCTAAATGGAAATTACATTATACAAATACCGCCAAAATGTGAACTAAAAATAGAAAACAAGGTACTGAGGACAAATTATTACTCTAATTCCGTAAACGAAATAATTCAGTTGCCGATGATCAACTCCACACCTACCGAAGAACAACAAATAAATAATAAACTCCCATCGATACATCTGGAGAATATCGATCTAGACGACATATTCACTTTAAAAAGTAAGCTAAAAGACTTGCGTAAAAAAGTGTATAAACCGAATTTTGACGGACATTTATATTATATTAGTAATAGTGTATTTTTTATATTAATCTTAGTTATAGCCGCAATTTTGTTCACTTTATATAAATATAATAAACTGCCTGCTTTATGTAATAAAAATAGCATAGATAAATTAGGGCCAAAACCAGTCGAAATTATTCCTTAGAAATTATAATAAAAATGTAATTTTACCATAATTTCTGCTCTAATGAAGGGAGGGATTATGTTAGGTGATACCTTGGGTAAGTGCTTACGAAGTAGTTCCCAGCCCCAGCTTCGAGCTTCCTAGAACCTTTAGTGATAAGAAATGTTATATAAGCATGTACACACAGTTCTTATGCCAGTTCTTATGTCAGTTAGCATCTAGTAGACACATTGTAAACTGCATTTTGTAACTCCGTAACTTGAATAAATTAATTTTTTTGATTTACAAGTTTCGTAAATTATAATTCGCGTCCATGTCCGTTGTTGCATTCAGTAGTATCCTTGACAACCTTTAAAGCTCGGCGTGCTTTAATCGCCTGTATTCGCACGCTCAGGCGTGCTTTAAACGGCGATTCTGATGCAGGTATAATAAAAAATAGC